>VWZD01005782.1:488497-515775 GCA_013396695.1 Sakesphorus luctuosus
ATATATATTATAGAGGAAAACTGTAGTATGAATCAAGTTATCTTTATACAATTTTAATCCAGCATAAGAACACAAAAGAAATTATGGACAAAATTGAATAATTTGTATAATTAAAATCCATCACACCTTATTTATCCTGACTCTAAGCAATAGTCTGAACCCTCAGTGTCTCATACTTTTAAAATACTTGCAGCTACTAGCCTCATGTGATGGGTTTTACTTCAATAAATATTACTACTTTCTTTGAAGTGATTTTTTTTAAATTCTGTTTTATAATAGTTTTTATTTATCAATGTTTGTAATCAATGTAGTACTGAGACAGAAGACACTTTACATCTCTCTGATAAGATCCAATCTACACAGGAATTTTCATTTTCTTTAGTCAAATTCAGACTACAGAGCACCAAGGTCAAAACTTAGAAGAGTGATGGAGACTTGAATTTTATTAAAGAAGGAGGTGTGGTTCTGAGAGCTGACTATGTTCCTTAAAACAAGTATTTAACTAAAAGTCTATGTATCATTAGCTGACTACACTTTTTCTCCCTACTACTCTGTAGATAGAGGTACTGCAAAGATTTTAAAGGAGATTGTAACAGAAGTCAATACAGCACTCAGTATGTTAAGGTGATGTGATGCAAGAACTTTAAAGCAAGAAATCCTGTGCATGTCGTGGAAGGCCAAGAGCCACATGATATCTCTGGCTGTAAACATTTCAGTTTCTTGTTATGAACAGCCATTTGTATGTATGGCCAGACTGCGCGAACAAAGATTCTGGAAGGACTCTCCCCACATGGGTGTGCCCTTCCAGCCTGTGCAGTGGATTTTTTAAGTGAGGCACAGCATGTACAGAACTGGCCCCACTGTTTAAATCCTAAGGTCCATCTGCCACAGCCGAGTGAGCTTGGACAGTGACAGTGAAGTCCTTGGGACTGTCACAGCACCCGGTACTAACCAGGGCTGACCCTGCTGAGCATCCGAGATCTGACAGGATCAGATGATGAGCAGGGAGGCATTGAACTGCCAGGAGACGGTCCCTAACTGAGACTTGAACTCACGGCCCTGGGATTCGGGGTCCAGAGTACTCCCCTTCACACCACAGGACCACCCCTGAACAGGCATTTAGTACTGTTTCATTCATGCAAGTACCTGCTTGCGTGTATGTGACACATGATTTACAGACTCTGGTGGAGTGATTCTTAAGTAGCTTGTGGAGGCAGACAGGGTCATTCCATACAAGTGCACAGAAATGGATTTTATTAAATCTTGGGGGATTTATTACCATGAAATATATTTAGAAAGTGATGGAGGAGATGTCTTCAATATGCTGCCCTGAAAGTGGAGATAAGCACTGCAAAAACTCAAGCATATCTAAGTAACGCTCCATCGTACTACATGGTCAAAACTGCTGAATATCTCTTTTCACAACTGCTAGAAGAAAATCCGGTTTATATGAACTGCTACATCTGTTTGTTCATTTAGTAGAGTTAAAAAGCATGGACTATGGATAGCAGAAGTTAAAGATACAAGAAAGCTATTCTGATGAAGTTAAACTATTCTAAGAATTTTTGTGGGGTTTTGGTGCTTAAAGCACTACTACTTCTTAGCATTTTCAAAAGTTGTTTAGGTTTATTATGGGATGGAATTTTATTGACCATGCTGCCAAAAAAAGAACAGATGTCGTTAATAAACACTTGTTAGGTATTTGGAAGGAGAATATGGATCTATTACTTAAAACCTGACAAAGGATCAAAAATTTGAAACGGTGTCTATAGTATTCCATTAACAGGCCCTGCTTGCCTGCTCCATGTCCTCAAAGGGTAGACAGGTTTCTACCAGTTTGGTGGCAATTCCTCATAACTTTGTGGAATGCAGCAGTCTGGTGTGTCATTGCTTGAAAAGTGCAAGTGGAAAGACCCAGCTGTGATTAGAAACTAGTTGCTTGAGTCCAGCCCTGGGCAAAATAATGAGTGTTCATGAGTGCTTTATTGGAAAGAATAAGGCTCAAGAATAATTTGTCTAATAAACCTCTAAGGGAAGTTGTCCATGGAGACTCATAGCTGAATGGAAAGGTTTCTAGTGGTGGTAGAATAGACTCCAGAAGGAGTGTTCATGCTTTTCCAGCATCTGGAAGAAAACAAAACAGGAGGGAAAGGAAAAAGAAAAAACAAAACAAACAAACAAACAAAAACACAAACAAAAAATAATAAAAAAAAAAAAACAACCGAAAACCAAAAAAACACCTTCAGGTGGAATTTGTAGGTAACACATACTGATAAACACATATTGATGTGGTAAATAGTGATTAAAACATACAGCACTTTGTGTTCAAAAATGTATAGGTCTTCATAAAACCAAGTACAAATGTAGATAAGAATTTTGAACTGTAGCTGCAGAAAATCTTATCCTAGAGAACAGAATTCTGAAAAGTCTATAGAGTTCATGGTAGAAAAGTGATGCAATGTAAGGCAAAACCACTAAATATTTATACACATATAGTCTTATAATATATGTTTTGTATGTTAATTCATATAACATTCATATGTACACACACACACACATATATATATGTGTGTGTGCAATATAGATGGCATAAGTGCATGCATTGCATATTATCATGTTTTATATACATGTATATGGATGCATACACTACCCTATAATTAAATGTTTCTATAGTAGTGAATGTGTAAACAGAGCAACAGTGAACATAAGTGATTTCATTCATGTAAGGTTAGTGGGGAAAGAAACTTGGGAGTTAAGTTGATGGCTGTATAGACGGTCATGGGGAGAACAAACACAAGTTACTGAAGAAAGCTTTAACTAAATAGGTGCTATAATAGTGCAATATGTTTTAAATTATACATAAACATATTGCACAAAGTCTATTTTGTTTTGTGCATACCAGGCCAAACTCAAGAAATAAGCACATATGTTCTTTAATTAGATTGTAGCACACCCATGTGGGGAGAGTCTTTCACAAATCTTGGGGCGGTCTAATGGTGTAATGGAGAGCACTCTGGACTCTGAATCCCAAGGTCCTGAGTTCGAGCCTCAGTAGGGACCGTCCCCTGGCAGTTAAATGCCCTCTCTGCCATCCCATCCCATCAGATCTCGGATGCTGAGCCAGGTCAGCCCTGGTTAGTACTGGGTGCTGTGACAGTCCCAAGGACTTCACTGTCACTGTCCAAGCTCACTCGGCCGTGGCAGATGAACNAACAAAACCAAAAAACAAGCAACCAAGCCCCACAAAACCAAACCCACACTGTGACACAGATATAAGTGATGTGCTTTTTAAAAAATGGAATTACATTCCAGCACTAATCTTCTGCTGAATGGGATAATGGTAAAATTGCTTGCCTGCTGATATGCTTTTAAAAAAATCAGTGTGATTTATTACTGAGCAGAACAGAATGTGAAATGTCTTTAATAAGCTTAGTGAATAACCTACCCTATTCTTTGTTTAATCATGTTAGTAGTCATTTGAGCATTTAATTAAATTTTCAAAGGTCTTAATGAGAGTAGCAATGTTAGCTTATTACATTTAAATGAACCTGAAAAATACAGACCATTACCCTCTTTGTGCAGCCTCATCTTTCCAACAGGACATCAGCTTTAACCATTATATGTCTGCTAATTAATGTTATTTTCAATAGGATTGAGTATACATAAATATGTATGTATATGAGAAACTTAATGAATCTGCCCTCTATTAAGAGATTTTTTTAATAGATCTCAGTTGTATAAATGTGAAAGAAAACTAACCTAAACCCACAGAGAGAGAATATAACACAATGTCCTTTACTCTAATGCAGTAATATTCATTCATCTAGCTGCAAGTTACCAGGGGAGAGATTTATCCCTGACATAGCTCCATCGAAGTCAAGAATGAGCACACTTATGCCAGTGATGAACTTGGTCCTAGATCTTCTTCTAGACAAACCCTCAAAGACCCTTGATTTCCAAAAAGCATTTTACTCGTCAAACCAGCTTCTCCACTGGGAGATACCAGGGTTTTGTTTTCTAGTTTTAGCCCTTAAGTGCACCATTGAAAGCCGCTGAGACTTTTCTTGTGACTACCAAAGAAAGAGGTATGTGCATGCAGTATGCAAGAGAATGGAAACTTGTGCTTGCATTAAAATCAATTCCCCTTAGCACTTAAATAAAGCTTTTGCTTTGACTTAAATAGCTAATTTCAGTAGAATAGGAACTAGAATTAATCAAAAATTTCATTCAGATTTGAAACTGAAATTTAGACTGCATTTCTTTCATACAGGAGAAGAAACCTCCTCTCATTTGACTTAAGTTCTGGAATTTTGTGCTTCTACTTAGTGGTCAAAACTAGCATCAAAATAAAGCAGAGGTATTCTCACACTCTAGAAAGCTAAAGAGTTTGGCTAGGATAAATAGCTTGGGATAATTATCCAAGAAGAATTTTCTATGTACTATAACTGTTGGCATTGTCATAACCATGCTGGGCAACTCACACCATCTACATGCCAGGTTGGGTTTTGACTATATTCTGCTTCAACTTACATGTTACCTTAATATTTGTGTTATCAGGAAAAGCTTTGGGAAAGTTTCAGGTTATATACACAACTCTTTTGAATTCATCTGCTAAGCATTTGGTCCAACATGCCTAAGAAGCAAATATATGATTCATGCCCTCTGACTATGATAAAATGCCTTTTTTGTTAAACTCCCGTCTAATGGTAATCAGCAAGTGGAGAAATGTGGATAGTACCCCACGTGAAAGTTAGCTTCTGGCCACAAGGTGCAATAATAAGAGGACTGAACATCTCTATGTATTGTAACATATATTAGAAGGGTTTGATTATTTTTTTAATGTAAAATAGAGTTTGAAATCAGAAAGCTGTAGTTACACAGTGGTGACAAATGGAGTACTGTAACTCTCACGTAGAGACTGATTTGAGGCAGATTTACCCTTTTCATTACCATGCTTCATGCTCTGTGTGTATATTTGATTATAATTCAAACATCATTCAAAATATATTGGAGGAAATCTTGAACATTGGTCTCCTTTAGTAAAATGCCTCTTCTGCTTTCATGCCATACTCCCTTAACTAAGTTTACAGTGCCTTACTTCTGAGCACAACTTTGCTTGGGAGGCCTTGGGCGTCTGCTGAGGTGCAAACAAGTGTTAAAGGAATTCCTGCAGAGTGGAGGAAAGAGGGGAAAAAGTTGAAGTTGTGGAATGTGCTTTCTAAAAGCAAACTGTAGTTGTAATGGGGACAAGCTTTTCATGTGAGGGAGCAGACAATACATGTCATGAGATAGCTTAACTTTTCATCTTCAGACACATTCAGCAGCACAAGGTGCCTCACAACATCTTATGTAATGTCTCTGCGCAGTCTTATTGAGAAAATAGGACAGTGCAATAGGATGGCATTTCAGTACTTTCCAGTTTTTCTCAGTTGGTTTAGGAGTTTGTCCCCCCCCAAAAGGAATTTTGTTGTGGAAGTATAAAAAAGTAAAGAAAACCAAAGTGTGCAGTGTCAACAAAAAGAATTTTTCTTGAAAAAAATTTCATTGATTGTATAAAGTTTCATGAAAATTAAGTTTTGACTGATTAAGAAACTCAAAGGGGGGGAATGACAAGGTAAGCAAATCAAGTATTCAGTGCTGCCTATTTTCAGCTGTGTCTTTTGAAAAAATATTCCTTACTGTTTTCAGTGCTGTGAAAACATAAGGATTTTATAGCTAATGGAAAATAAAACAATTTAAAGGGAATAGCAAACTGGAAAAATATCAGTCCCTCCAGACCAGTAAACATTCCACTATCTCTTGAAGGAGCTTGTTAATACATTTGTGCCAAGTAATACTTTTTGTAGCTTTATATATAAATAGTAAGAGAGGAGCAGCTATAATACTTTTAACTCTTCCATAATTTTGCACAACACAAAGTCTTTTCTTGAAGAAACACTTCTACTTTGCAGAAGGCTGATCCTTCCACTTAGTTTGACAATACTTTCTGATTCATTCGTACAGTATTCTTGAATATGAATATGCCACAGTGTCCTGTCCTGTTAAAGTAATTTTCATTAAATGTAATTTTATAGCCTCTGCTCATGCTGCAACTCAGTTAAATGTTTTCAAAGGTCACTGCTGTGTCCACATCGAGCAAGCAATATATAGGAGTTTTGTTTTTGAATCAAGCACAGCATTGAGAGGGGAATGCAAGTGGCTTAAAGGCTCTTTTACATATTTGGCCACAGTAAGAGGCAGGCGGTAGATGTCAGAAGCCACTCTTTGCAAACCTTTGCAAGAGAGTCACAGATTAACTTTATTTTAAAATAGGCTGAGGTTTCAAGTTCTTTCAAAATAAAGGGCAGAGCCAAATGTAACAGTGTCTAGGAAACTGAACTGGCCATCTGTGCAATACATTTGAAAGCAACAGAGCTGCGTATTAAAATCATGATAAACGTCTGGCTAGCTCATGGTTTAATATATTGATTTATTTTACTTGTATTTATTTTTGCTTATATACTTCATTTATGTCTCATCTATCTACAGTCTGTGTTCTTCTGGGTTCTGTTTTCTTATTCTGTAGGGCTATTTCATCCATTACTGACCCTATTTGGGGGGCTCAAACATCCTCATATGTAAAACACGTTTGATAATATTAACAGTGCCTGAACCAATTCAAAGGCAAGGCATGATTTCACCAGTTGTTCATATACCTGTGTATGCTCCTGTGTAGAGTCCTATCTTATGCTAAATACAGACATATCCCCTGGCCAACGGGGTGTTAGGCTCATTTTTAGTAGCTCTCCAGAGCTGCTTCTATATTACATTAACCCACAGCTGCACACTCCACACAGTTTTGTTGATTTTAAGATAGACCTGTTTCTAGCCTTTGAATGTAAGTTAAACCAAAGCAAATATTCAGACAGGAGCCATTCCCACCAGGACTTAAGGTTGGCATCCTAAATGACATTGTCATCTCATTTCTGACCAAGAAACACACACAGCAGAATCTCTTCCAAGTCAGGTTAATGAGTAGGGATAGCTGGCTTCACAATTTTGAAGCCTTGTGTATGGCCGTTCATGGTTGAAGCGAGGACCTGCCCAGACCCCAGCACAAACAGACCAGGGCATGTGAGAATTATCACATCTTCAGCTATTTCCTCCTGGGCAGCTCCTTAGGAGAGGTCAGTCCTGCCTGAGAGAGCTCCCCACCACCCCATCAGTTATTCAAGAAGGTTAGTGCACTGGGATGCTGGGAGAGAAGTTGTTTGGGGGAGAAAAAAGGAAATAGCTTTACTATTATGTCTGAAACGCAAACCCTAATATACCTTGGTTGTAGCACTCCCTTTTTCTTTCTGGCTATTTTTGTGATTTTGTATTTGTTATCTTTAAGCACCAAACACTTTGTCTTTCTAGGGGGAGTGGGAGCTCAAAATGGGAAAGATCAGAGTACAGAAGAGGTGTTTGTAGATATAAGTTTCTTACAAAGATAGTAAGGCTAGAGAAAAAGCTTAAATAGTACAAGGAAGCAGAGAAAAGTTTGGAGACTTACAATTCACAAGTAGAATGAGTAAGAAATTATTGTAAAATAAACTTCTTTCAGTCAGAGAGCAGCAAGGGCTGACTGCACAAGGACTTGCCCTCCCTGCAGGGTGCATCCCCCTGGGCCTAAGCACCAGGCTGGTTCTGATGGGGCCATGGACAGCAACAGATGTTGGTCTGGTACCAGCATCTTTCAAGGGGAGCTAAACAAGCAGGGGCCAGAGGCATGGCTGGAGATGAGCTGTGCCATACATGGAGGGGACATCCAACCATAAGACCAACTACCTACAGGAATGGGGATGATGCTGGAAGCTGTCCTTGCTGCAGCATCACTGGGGCGGGGACTGGTGGCCTCATGGGGCTCAAATGAGTTCCTGGGCTGTGGGCAGGGTAGGAGGAGTTTCAGAGGGTTTGGGCAGCAGTTGGTGGGGCTTTTGGTGCTCTCAGGGACATCACAATTCTTTTAAGCAAACTGTTTTTTAATTGCAGTTACTCATGATGGCACACTGAATGCGCAGTGAGTTTTAGACAGAATAAGGCCAGTGGATGCACTACTGTGAATGTATTTGTGTTTGTAAATGAGAAGAGTGGTAAGGAGCTGCCAAACTTCCAAGAGGTTCTTGCTGGGGAGTAATAAATGAAAAGAGACTGTAGCAAGTATGTGGCAATCATGGCTCAGGGACTCTGGCACAGTCTGTGTCTCCAACCATAGCAAAGTAATGAGTGTGTGAGGAAGGATGGGACAGCTGGCTGGGGCACAGTGAGAGGCAGGAAGGCAGATGACACTGTGGGATGTAAAATAAACAGCAAAACAAAGATGCTCAGAAAAGCAGCTGCTGCTAGAACAAGGAAACTAAACTTTTCAAAAGATGCCTTGGCAGTGGTCGCCCTATGGCAGGGCACAAGCTGGACAGAAAATCGTTTCACCTCCTCCATCCCATGTCTATAGCTCTATTCCAATCCCAGCATCTTTCCTCCTCTTCTGTGGGGCTATGCCATCACAGCTATTCATTTTACTTTCTCTTTTCTTTCCGTTCTGCTTCTGGGTTTCTGCATTCTGCAATTCAGAGAAAACATTTGCAATACAAATCAGCAAAGAGACTGAGCTTTTACTGGTACTTCACAGTGATGGCTACAGCAAATGATCTAGAAATGCTGTAGAGAGAAATACAAATACTATAGCAAAGGGCTATAATTTTACCTGAAATGCCAAGTTCTATAACCAGCATAGCTTGGTTGCACTGAAAAGCTCAGCATCAGTAGGCTAAACTAGTGCAGGAAGCTGTGTCTGCTTATGTGAATGATAAATGTTTGAATTGTTGCACAAACGTGTTGAGTAGAGGCATTGTCCAACACTGTGATGAGCACTAGAAGGCAATAACATTTAATAACTAGCAAATTGTTTGAAAGTATTTATAAAACCAGAATAAATTGCCAAACCAGAAAAAATTGCTGTTTCAAAGATTAAATTTAGAAGTCCTTTTTCATATGTTATTGAGTGAAGCAGGAAAATAATATACCTACTTTTTTTTAGAAGTTCTCATGAATAGTCTTAAAGATCTTAAATATGTTTGTCTGCTATTGGTAAGGTGGTTGTTTGGTTTTGTAATAGCATTTACCGCCAACCTATCTGAATGGAGATTAGACTTTCCCTGGCAAAAGAAGTGTTCTGCTCTGAGAATAGCCTGCTTCCAAAGTGAAATAAACTACCAGCAATAAAGATGTTTTTGTTCCTGAAAGTGTTTATGCTAAACATTTTTCTGGCATTGCTTTGTCACAGGAGGATGTTAAGTAAAGGTGTTAAGTGAATGTGAATTAGTTTAAGTGCACAAAAGCCTTGTTTAGATGCTCCTTTTGAGAGTTAAAGCAGTGAAGAATTAAGACAGCTTTGTTTGTGAATGAGGACTGCACCTTAGGGATTAATACATTTTTACTGATGCATTTTTATTTAGCATGTTTAGTTAATTCCGCGTAACTTTCCTAACCATATTGGTGTAGGCAAATCTCGAGGGACAGAGAAACGAGGCACTGCAGAGATATATTCAACTACATTGTCTAAGTGATGACAAGATGAATGATGAGTTAATTGATTGCAGATTTTTATTTTTGGTAACTTCGAAGAAGCATCTTCTCTATGGTTTTGTGTACATAAGCATGTTGAGGAAAGTTAAGTCAATTTAAATGAAAGAATGAATTCAGAACACATTAAATCACTTTGCCTGAAAAGCCCCTACTATGACCCTTTCATTTCTAATAACAGACTGTAGGGTGACACATTTTTGTAGCTGCATGTAGCTTGACTTTGCTGGTTGTATCTTTCTACATAAGCTCTAAATGTGTTACTCAAATGTGTCACACCAAAATCAATAGTTATTTTACTTCCGGCCTCCTTAGTAAGAGTAGCAAGCACTAAAAGTCCATAAATGCACTAATGGGGATTTTTCTGTCTAATTTTTGAAACATGGTGCTCCTGATAGTTTTGGAGTGTAATCATGGGTCAGATGAATGTTTGATGTGGGTTTTTTCTTTTTAGACATTACTTCTTGTTTAAGATACTGTGGGAAATACTTTTGCTCTGCCTGTACTGACAGAAGGGTTTAAGGGGCACCAAAATTGCTTCAAATAATCATGGCTAATGGGCCGAAAATTTGGACCGATTTGTGGTTGAAGACTTTGTTTAAGGCCATTTGTTTGGTTTTGTCACACTTGCTTACCTTAGATGTCTAACATGGGTATCTAAAGTTTTCTTGGCTTCATTCCTAGACAGAAATGAGAAAAATGAGCTTTTTCAAAGAGCAGCTCAGAGAATCTCTTTCTCTCTGCTACCCAATTACCCAGGAGTGATTACGTGTGTGAATAGCTTCCTCCCATTCTATAGACTACTGTTCTTCCAAAAGGCAAAACATCAGTCTTAAAAGCTCGTAGTCATTTTTAACCACTAGGTCTGCAGATGCCTCACTCTTCACTGACAACGAACAGTGCGGTCTCTGATGGAGATAAAAGTTATTACATCATATTTGGTTAGGTACTGTGTTATCTATGTCACTGTGTTCAGCCTCAGCTCTCAACTTAGAGGGAGGCTTGTGCAAAAAACTTAAAAATAATGTTCTTTTAATTATACAGCAACTATCAGCTGTTCACTTAAATACTTGGTCTTCAAGCTGGAGAAATGTCTAAGACGTGGGCTAATGGGCTGCAGCTGAGCTCATACTGTTGTTTACTTTAGCTTTCAACAGGAAGCAAGGAACACAGCATGAGATTAGCGGCTTGATTAGCGGTTTGATGTATAATGTATAAGCGTGCCTCTGAGAATGTGGTCTCATAGAGCATGGGACTGCGTTTTGAAAAGAAAGCACAATATATTTGTATTGAACCTGCTTTAGCAGCTTCAAAAACTTCCTGCTAGCAATGTAGCTTGCTGCAAAAGTGTTAGTTTTTTATACAATCTACAATTCATTGGTAATAATAAATAAATTCAAGAATGCCCCTGGTTTTACAAGAACTCCAAGGATCAGGAGGGCATTTCATATTTCAGCAAAGACATATTTAGTGCTGGTGTGTGGCAGTCCTCCAGGAACTGTCTGACAGTTGTTGAGTTCCTGACATGCCCACTCTAAAATGGACAGTTTGGACTAGGCATACACATTGGCAGGTGAAACATGGCTGCTTTCTGTTCAAGTTTGACAATTTAGCTTCAAAAATTACCAGTGTTGCTGAATTTATCACAGCAGTAGAGGAATTGACCCATTTTCTGCTTATTCAAATTACACATCTTCATAAACTCTTAAGAACTGTAAAAATCATTCTGTGGTTCACTTTTGCAATCTGTTAACAGGGGGAATAGTGGGTTTACCTGCTTCTTTTAGTGGCTGAGTGGTATGATAAGTGTCAATACAAATAATGCATTATCTAATGGGAGAGAAGCTCTAGAGTAGTGCCTGACATTACTGTTTAAGAGTTTGCTGAAGACTCCGCTAAAAGACCCTGATCCTTTCACCAGACACTGCCTGCTGTTCTGCTTGTGGTTTCCACCACGTGCAACAGATGGTACTTATTGTTGTGTATGTTCCTTATATGCAGCATACCCAGAAATTAACCATGTTTAAATTGCTTATGACAGAAAATGTTAAAGTATCCTTCAGTTATACATACTTGCTTTCTAGTGCTGCTTTCATTCCTTCTCCTTTAGTTTTAATATGAGCCTCAAAAAATACTGTTTGTGCTTTTGGTGGCTGGTAGCTTAGTCTTCTTGCTTTTCCTTTTCAAGAGTTAGAGGAAAATTATAACACATGTCCTATAACACATATTAAGAATGAATAGAAAGTCTGTTAAAACTTTATAAAAAATTTACTACAATGCTATTTTTGGATATCTATTCTTAAAAGTTTTTGGCTTAAGCTATTTAAAGAATTGTAGCAGTTCTCAGCATTTTACTTCAACTTTTACAGTGGTTATAAAGCTGATGGAAAACTGGCCCTCGTTCTTCTTTTTCATACCCTTATTCCACCACAGCATTGCCATTCTCAGAATTTCATCATCACTTTGGACATTGATATGAGCTTTTTGCTCAATAACAAGAATAAACTGACTAATGAAAAATTGAAAGCCAAGTTATATATGATAAGCAGAAAGCCAGTGGATTTACCTTGATTTTACACTGAAGGCAGAATTTAGGTTGTTCCTGTCTTTCAATCAGAAAATGCTGTTGCCATCGTAGCTAGTATAGAGATAAATAACTCAGTTTTTACAACACTGAGGTTTATTTTATGAGTGGAAATAAATAATCCAGCCCATCCATACAAATTAAAAGCATGATGCTGTGTTCTTAGAAGCACAGCTCCAGCACTTCCTCTAGTTTTTGCATCTTTAACCTTCAGTCTTGGAATTGTATTAGAAACAGGATGTCTATGACTGAAGAAAACAGAAGCAAACTGCCCTTTTCTCAGTTTCAAAACAAATTAAAAACTGGACATGCAGGAGAGTTTACCTGAAGTTATTAAAGAAAACAAATAGAAAAGTTACTAAAAGCTTCTGGATAATACATAATGGGAAATCACTGTAACTACAAGAAGGAGTATGTAAAATGTTTATAGATGATGAGTGCATGTAATTGGCACAGAAAATGATTATTGTAGGAAAACTAGTAGGGACATTTAGGGCACAGCAGTCTTAAGATTGAAGAAAAATATGATCCACAGTGAGGCTGAGCAAAGCAGTATGAAGAGAGAATTTAAAGTAGTATTGCTACAGGAACAAGGTAAAAGAGAGTACTAAAATTAAATCAGAGCAGGGAAGAGGGGTTCACAAAACCCTTTTCTTGGCCAGAACCATGGAAAATGGAAGCACAAAGTATGTATTTTGCTTAAATGCAGTTTGTGATCTTATGCCAGAATTGCATTGCTTTCAATGACAGAGCTGAGAAAAGCTGACACTTGTGGTTTATGTGGTGAGATCTACCAGGCAGCACATTTTTCAAGCTGAAAAATGGCACAAACCCTGGACTGGTATCACAGGAAACACGATGAGTGTAAAACAGCACTGGTAGATGCATTAACCACTATCAGTACTGCACCCATTTCCCCTTTCTGCAGACGGAAAATCAGAATGATAAACTTCGAGAAAAGCAGTGTCAGTGAAAACAAAGCTCAATTAGATTACAAGTAGTAGCAACAGTAGTAATAATAAATAGTATTGGTAGTAGTAATAATTAACACTACTAGCAATCATAAAGGCAATAACTTTCAGATACATGTGTGCATAATCATTATGTTTTCATTTTACAAAGAGATTGCAAAAAAGGGCAAACACATATGTACTGGACGACCATCTAAATACTTTGTCACTAATAGATAGATCCTCTTAAAAAGAACTCCACAAAGAGTAGCAAACCTTTTAGGAGGAAACATTGCACAGACCTTGTCAGGAGTTTTATGAGTGAAGGATAATTGCCCCTTCCTTTCTGTACTTTCTGGCACTAAAATCCAGCGTCATACCTGCCTTTCCTTAGAAAAGGCTAATGAAAACATGCTGATATTCCTTTGAGGTTTAGTGACGATAGCAATGAAGCACATTCCCCATTCCCTGTGACCTTGTAGTCTGGACTACTGCTCAGTGTGGTGTGCCCGATTGGAGGGATGTGTTGCAAGGATGTGCTGACATAGTGTATCCATGGGGACAGTATGTGCTCACATTTTCTGTGTCTGAGGCAGAGAGGACTGACTCTTTGTTTGCAAGAGAATTAAATTCAGGTGTTTTCTATGGGACATGTTTTTAGCACTTACTCTATTGCTGTACATTGTTCACATCCCTTGCTTTCTAAGTCCAACTTTGTAGGTTTATTTATTTTTCCATAGAGTTAGATGGTTATATTTGCATTACCCAAGTGACTGTTGAACCCATGGTCCAGTTTAGTGTATTCTTTTCAGTCAAGCCCCTTTACATTTCTCCTACCAGTGGCCTGGAACTGTATCCCTTGCTGTAAGGGAAGGAGCCATCTGGCAAACTCAAAGGATGAATATTGGAAGTCACTTGTTGGTGTAGTCTCTCTCTGTGTACACCATTAAGGCATGTCACAACTTCTTTTTGCATTTTTGTTTCCTTTCCTTTAAAGACTTGTATCTAAAATCAGCCAGTAATTAATACTCAGTATGTTAATGTATATAGTCATTTGCAAAGTGAAAATTCTTGTAAATGGTTCATGTTTGTTGTGTACTGACTGAAGCCATTAAAAAAAACTCAACAAAAATACTTCATTTCCAACACAGCCCTTCCCTGCTGGATCTATTTCTACTAATGCAGACTTTGTCCTGGGGGTTTCCTTTTAGCTGCAATGCATGAGCAAAACATAATCTTCTGTATGATCCAGTCTTGGCCAAATCAAACATAATGGAAAGAAATAATCCCATTTTTTATAAATGTTAATATTCATGTGTTTTCTTTTTAAGATTTTTTGAAGTGATCAAGCATGGAGATTAGAGGACATCTCTGGTATTTTTGTTGGTGACTCCTATGTTTAAAATTATTCCCTAAGCATGCATTAGCTTAAGCATCTTCTCTTGATTTTGGCAGGGTACAGCCTGTGTCTCCCACTCTTGACTGGAGTAAGCTACAAATTTATAGGATAAATTATAGAAAATAAATGCACTACAGTAATCTGAAGTTTATAGAGCATTTTGAATAATTTAAAAAGATTGTGTTAGTAGAAATTTAATGCAACCACCAGCACTGTAATTACTGATTGCTGTCAGCTTATTTTATTATACTGAAAAAATTACCATCTTACAAAGGTCCAAACCATGGTAAAGGATATCATTGACTGAATAATGTAAAGTTATCATGTTGAAATATGATTAATTATGACCTAATGTAAATAACACATGTATACTGTGCAATATTGTGATGAGTTTTTTGGGACACTTTCTGAGTGGATCTCAGCTCTGCTACTAATCTTATCTGTGCTTACATACTGTGTGATGAAGATAGACGTGAGTGCTGTTGTTGTCAGATAAACTTGCTTCCTTACTTAAACCTGTTGTCAGGAGCTTCTTTATAAATTTTGAGAAAATATTTGAGCTAATGAATAGATGCTTTTCTTTCAAGGTGTTTAGACAGTTAATTTAAAAATCACACCACACTGACTAAAGGAATCTAAACCAAAAAAGAAATCCANTATTCATGTGTTTTCTTTTTAAGATTCTTTTGAACTGATCAAGCATGGAGATTAGAGTATTTTTGTTGGTGACTCCTATGTTTAAAATTATTCCCTAAGCATGCATTAGCTTAAGCATCTTCTCTTGATTTTGGCAGGGTACAGCCTGTGTCTCCCACTCTTGACTGGAGTAAGCTACAAATTTATAGGATAAATTATAGAAAATAAATGCACTACAGTAATCTGAAGTTTATAGAGCATTTTGAATAATTTAAAAAGATTGTGTTAGTAGAAATTTAATGCAACCACCAGCACTGTAATTACTGATTGCTGTCAGCTTATTTTATTATACTGAAAAAATTACCATCTTACAAAGGTCCAAACCATGGTAAAGGATATCATTGACTGAATAATGTAAAGTTATCATGTTGAAATATGATTAATTATGACCTAATGTAAATAACACATGTATACTGTGCAATATTGTGATGAGTTTTTTGGGACACTTTCTGAGTGGATCTCAGCTCTGCTACTAATCTTATCTGTGCTTACATACTGTGTGATGAAGATAGACGTGAGTGCTGTTGTTGTCAGATAAACTTGCTTCCTTACTTAAACCTGTTGTCAGGAGCTTCTTTATAAATTTTGAGAAAATATTTGAGCTAATGAATAGATGCTTTTCTTTCAAGGTGTTTAGACAGTTAATTTAAAAATCACACCGCACTGACTAAAGGAATCTAAACCAAAAAAGAAATCCAAAAGCTCCTGAGCCCTTGGATTCATGCCATGTGAGTGAGAACTTTATAGCTGCTTCATTATGCTGTGAACTTCTACTAGTTGTACTGGGGAAATGCTAAATATCTTAAAAAGCAAGCTTTCTTGCTTTTGTAGTGTGTCAGAAATCTCTGGCTGGAATCCTGCTGAGGTTGTCATGTACTTTTGCTGTGACAAATGAGTTTATGGAAGTTTCTAGGAAATTGGTTCTTATTCACCACTTGCTTTTGCAAAATAATTTTGATTATATTTGCACTTAGAGATGCTTTAGCTTTTCTCTTCCTAATCTGCTTGCCTTCTTCTGAACATTTTTAATGCAACGTAAGATTTTAAGAATTCAGTCTGTCTAATTTTACATGTTTTTGAATGCTGGTTTTGGTTTGTGTTTTTTAAAGAACTGAAGTTGAACTCAGCATTTGCATTCTGTTTAGAAAAGAGCTTGTGGAGGAGAGCAGCAAATAAAAGAAGCACAGTTCTAATGAAGAAACTAATGAAGGGACAGAGCCCAGAACTGAATGGACATCAAGCTCATGCTTGAAGTTATGATGAACTGCATGGGATGTCATATATCTGGCCAGTCTGCACACCTATTCTGTTTGCATACAAGTCAGATAAGTCAGAAGCTAAACGTCCAGAATTTTGAAAGCACATCCCAGTAGCTTCTTATTGTATGAAATTCCTCAATGGGAAATAGATCCTATCCTTCTGCACATTCAGAAAAAGGTGGTTTGATGGTTTCTTCTGGCCTTTCACTGTGAGATTATTAAGGCAAATCTGATCATGCTCAGAAATCTACAGCACATGAAGAGAGAGTGCTACAAGATGGAGACCCACCTTCCTTCCTCCTCTGGCTCTCCCCTTGCTCCTCCTTATCCAGGCTAGTGTTTGCACTCCTGACCTCAAGAATAGTACTGCACTCACAGGATTTTTTTTTTTAATCTGCTTATTTTTGGTCTTCATGTTTCAGAAGAAGTAGCTGTTAAATTGTCTGTGAAATGGAGTGGTCCAGAAAATTTGATCTCATAATATTTACATGAAGTAGCCTTGCAATAATAACACTAACTGGTGTTAAGAGAAATGGAACCATTTTAGTCAGATGCAGCAGGAAAAGTTTTATGACAGATGAAGGAAAAATTTTGTTATAATAATCAAGCAGTCTGGAAACTTCTGTGTCATTAACCAAGTGTGATAAATCAAGGATAGTAGTTTTTAAGTTCTGCGTTTTAACAAGCCTTTGTTATCTATATTTACATATTTGTGAAAATAAATAAAGGATTAAAATATATAAAGAAGAAACAGAAAACAGTGACATTTCAGAGAGGATTAGTTATCAATCATATAATGCAGTTAAATTCTATAATGGAAACCCCTAGGCAACTTAAAAGCCAGTGGTGCCAAGCTGCTTTAAAATTAGACATGGTAGATCTTGTTTCATGCACAACCGACTTGACTTCATATATGCTTTTGCGTTACAGTACATATATTAATGTTTTGAAATTGCTTTGGGGATAATTAACATTAGAGGAGAAGCCAAAACCTCAGGTGTAGCATTTTAAAAAAAAAAACTCAGAAAAAACCCTTTGTTTTATTTCCAAATTTATCAGCTGCATCAGTGCGGGAATGCTGCAAAGGAACAAATGAGTATTCACTTCTTCCTAAAAGTTAGTTTTTAAACAGTCTTTTTGGTTGGTTGGTTTTGGTTTTTTGTTTGTTTGTTTGTTTTAGTCAAAATCCAGGATTTGTATTGCTAGGAATGGTGACATTTCAATCATAGCAAAACATTCCTTGTAGCTGTTCCATTATCGTTTTCAACTGGGTTATGGAGTGACTGATCCTACATCTTTTCATGCATGTGCATTGAGTAATCTTGACTTGGTTTTATTCAGACATAGGCACGTTGATCTTCTCTTGAGCGTATTCAAAGGCGGACCTGACCCTCATGGAGTACCTACCACAGTTATAACCAGTTAGTCTAAATGTTTCTAGTAGCGGGAAACATTTTCAAAAGGCAGAAACAAAGTATGCTCTTTTCAGTTTTGGAGATGATGAGCGAGGAATAGTACTTTCCAGAATGTATTTGCTCTCCTCTATGTGCTGCACCTGACCCTGTGGTTCCGTCACACTGAACCTCACACAACACATGAAACTTCTCTGGCAATTTACATATGGGGCTGTTATGATCAGTGTGAGATCTTCATCCATCAGTACAAATTCATAGTCAAGCAATGGGACAGGGAAGAATTCTTGAAATTGTACAGAGTTTCAGAGAGAGTTTAACCCAAGATGTGAAGAGCTCATTTCAAACAGATACTACACGTAGCTTGGTCAGTTCATAATCTAATTACTTGAAAGATGAAACCATTCTTCTCTTTCTTCTTTTTTAGATTATAAACCAAAGTGTGAAGCTTATGATGGCAGAGTAGATCCAATAAAAGCTTGAAAGGTAACTGTATTCAGTTAAATGTCACTGCAAGCAGCATGCAGGTAAAGTCAGTGCTCACACAGTTTCTAACACAAGTTTCCAACATTTGCTGCTACAGGCACAGTAGTTTTGCCATACACTATTTTTCGCATTATGCATGAGGATTTAGCTTCTGGATGGAAGTTTTGCTTTCTTGAAATCTGTTCAAAAGCTAATATATAAAGATTTTTTTATATATATTCCTATGTCTTGTTTCTTTGCCATTGGCATGTTACTTTCTGCAAGGAAGAGAGAGCCAGTTCTGTGATAATCCTAAGAATTTTTTTTTATTTTTTATAGTTGTTTATTTTGTTAGAAAAGTTGGATCACAATCACTTTGGCTTTAACTAGATTATTGTTGGAAGAAAATACAGTCCTCTGGGGTTTTTTTCCTTAATTCTCAGGGCCTGATTCTGATTTTCCTCTAAGGGCAAAATCTACCTCAGTTGATTTAGTTCTATTACTATATTCACAAAAGTGATACAAATATTGAGCCTAGATTCACTTTATCACAGGGAATTAGATTTTGTGGTGTTTTTCTCAGTGCCCTGAAAATTCTGATTTAACTTTTAATAGTAAGCTTCCCTGTATCATCCTAATGAGAAAAGACTTATCACAGTATAACTTGCTTTTGCAGTAAAACTATCTATAATCCGTAAGTAGCAACTTTGGGCATGCATTTTTTCCTTTCAGTGTTATGTGTACTTCAGCCAGTATGAATTTCAGAGGGACAGCTTGAACACTGATAGTATCAGATGGATAGGATTTGGCTCAAGTTTAAGATACTTTATTAACTTGCATGTAGTTGTCTGGATACATACTAAGTACTTTTTTTCTGTTGCCTAAAATAAGGGGGTCTAGAGACATTTGAAGTGTCCTAGAGTATCTTAAACGTTTATGTAGAATTGATAGCTCTAATTCATGATCTCTAGGAGTCTTTCATCCTCCTGGTGCAATAGTTTGAGGCTGAACACACTTTAAGGTATGACACTAGCAACAAACTTACATCTATAGGTGGGTAAGCTCACCATTCAGACTTTGTCATCCATATTCAGTTAGCCAGAAGATCAGCTGGGTCCACCTGAAAGTCTACTTCAAAGGCTGAAGTTATCTAAAATAAGTGATCTAGCACCCTTTGAGAAACCCTGGGATATCCAAACCATCAGCATGGCACTAGCATGTGAGCTGTCCTCCACAGTAATGAACTCTGACCTCTTCCATGTCTAACAAATTGGGACACATTTATGGTAACTGAGGTGCCACTGGTTTATTTACCGCACATTTATTGCCATTTAAGCATGATAGCTGGATCATGCCTCTGTCTTCTGATCTCGGTTGTATAATTCAATATCTTGATGGTTTATTTTTAAATTACGCATCTGACATGTGTCTTGCTGACATTGAACAGAAGAGCCCCAAACTGAAATCTGAATAAATAAAAAAAATTCTGCCCAAGGTATATCTTTCATTGAATTTCATTTGATCCATCTACAAAAAATCTTTTTATTTAAGAAAATGGCTGAAGGTATATTTTAAATTTATGTCAAATTTGAGAGATCATGTTTAATAGCAATAATCAGACATATAATTTGCAATACAGATGTCTGCATATGAATAAGTTATAGTCTTTGCAGTCAATAGAGAGACCCTTTTCTATAATGCTTTTACATTGTTAAGGGTTTAATACAATGGGGAGAAGAAAATAAGCAAATTTATCAAAGGTAAATGCCAACAGATATTAAATACAAAAATACTATGCTGGTACTGGAAGTCTCTGTTCTGCACTGGATTCTAAGGAAGTATTCTATATGCTCCCCTCATTCTCATACCCTTATCTATGCTGCTGTTCTATACTGAGAGCTTTCAGACACAAGGGGCAGACAGACTTTGGCTGGAACATGCCATTGCTCTTATGCAAAACAGTTCGTTTCCTAATTCCTAACTTAAAATCTAAAACTTGTTAAACATACTTCATCCCTAAAGTACCTGTTTAGGGCACCACAGGCAGCTAACCAGGCTGCAGACATCTGTGTCAGAGTTGCCTGAAGGTGAACCCTCCACCTTGTGTTTCAAACATGAAGAGTAAAAGCCAGTTAAAATATGACTTAAAAATAATTGAATTGCACTGTAGTTTAACTGATGGCAATAAAGAGTAAAACAGCTACTAATGAAGAGTGAAAGTTACCTGAATAGTTGGTGAATCCTATGTTTTTGCACACAGAGAACAGGATATATATTAACTAGGATAATGTTTTTTCTGTAGCAAAAAATATATCCCTTAGCAAAAGTATTACACTCTATTGTAAGAAGTATATATAGAACTCATCAAATTATGATCCTCATCAGTGATATCATAACCATATTTGAGATACCAGGAATTTCTGGTATGACAGATTGCTAAATAAGCCAGTCAGGATGGTTCCCAAATCAAGCAATTGTTATGAGTCTTGCACCAAGGAGGTAACTCTGCATCTCACCAGCGAGTCTCCTCCTGTAGGATACATCTCCCCTTTCTTCTGGAGAAAACTTTAAACTTGGTTATGCTGAATAAGGATGTAAAGAACTTTCATTTGCTGTAGATTTGGAATTATGGAGAATGTGGAAATAGTTTTTAATTGTCGTGTGCTTGTTTGGTATCTCAGAATGAGAGAAAAATTCAAACTTGACTAGTAGGGCTCAAGTTAATTTCTTCCATGGAAGACTAAGGCTTTTGGAATGTGTAGAGTGAGCATCAGTTTCTGATGCAAACAGGTAAATGAATAAGGTTGAGTTGAACACAACCAGATGATGGATTATGTTAGTGACTATTGCATAGCCAGGAGCTGCCCAGCTCTGTCTCTGCAGAGAAGCAAAGCAACTGCTGTCTTTTAAATAAGAGAGCAGGATCATTACTGATATTAAGCAGCCCATGATTTAAAGGATTGCTAGATCAGATTTTATACATAGGCATGGGAAGAACATGTACATACCCAATTCTGGGTAGGATCCTTTGCAGGGGAGGGGAAGGAAATGCAGTGACTCTGTTTTGAATTCCAAACGCGGAATAAATACTTTATCTTAGAAATTGCTACATGTGTTGTATGTGCATCAAATGTTAGTAAATCAGATTGGATGCTGATTGCATCACACCATACAGATTGTTTTTGAAAATACAAAAATTGGACATTAATCCATGCAGAAGAGAAATGAAGAAGTCTTCTTGAAGCCATAGAGAAAATACCACTTTCCTATAGAGAACGCTGATGTGCTTTTTACTCTCACTGTAGTAGAGAAGTAAAGGGACTTCTAAATATATGTCTGCAATCTTTATTTTGCTCCATAAAAGCCTGCTTATAGGGAAGAAGGTGATTTGCATATATATATTTGCAGGTTTCCATGTGGGGCTGTTTGAGCTTTTCCTGGGAAGTTGGGCAGGCAACTGACAGATGCTGTGTCAGCAATACGCACTCGTTTGTGCATGTTGGAAGGAGGACTTTCATTGGAAGTGCTGTTTGTTAATCTGTCTGCAGTGCTGATTAGGTATTTGCTACACTGCCTGGAAAAGACAGCAATTCACTGGGAATAATTTTTCGAAGTTAGTTACTGTCAGATACTACATTTTCTCCTCATCTTTTTAAGGATTTTTTTTCAGAGACAAGCAGAGGAAATGTGTCATATTAGTTGAATTTGCATCTCACCACATTCTTTAGGTTTTCTAGGTATATTTTTCCAGGCATTTCCTCACCCCATCACCAAACCTTTGATTTAAAAGTCTCATGCTGTCATCTGGGTGGGTAGGAGAGAGTATTTCTGACCAGTGGCTATTCTGTTGACCTGCTTCTAAGATAACAAGGATGGACCACAAAATGGGTTCTAATGAAATGTACCATCTTTTCAAAAAATCCTAAAGGATGGCTTGGATGCTTGGCTCCACTAATGCAGCAAAATTGTGTCTGACATCTGTTTAATATAACTACGTGGAGCTTAAAAATGAAGGGCAAGCCTGAGGATTCAAGCTGATGGAAACCTGCTGCCAATGCAGTGTGTGTGCTCATGTGGTTTATTAATCTTGTCAGTTGTTATTACCTTTTTATCTGGATCCTGTTAACTTAAGATTTGTATGTAACTCATGGAAAAGACACGCTTTTGTTTTCTTTGTTCGGATATGAGAAGTCTGTTGGCATAAGTCTTCAAAGGCATTAAGTCAGTAGCATCATGGAAATTTGGCTATGTTTTGAGCACTTGAGTAGCTATAAAAATTAGACTAGGTTATTTTAACAAGCTATTGTTCCATAATCTATCTCATCCTTCTTTCTATGTTTTTTTCTTTTTATAACTTTCAAGTCATTTAAAGGTACTTTGCTTCTATTCTAAAGTTTGATAAAAGCTGTTACTTAGTCTTTGAGACTGTAACTTCAACATTATATATTCACTAAATATGTCAACAATGCATAGAAACACAATCTAAACAGTGGAGACCTTTGCATATGGAAGAGTACCACCTTCTAACACAAAACTTCTCTTAGCTTTATTTTCTTAGACCAAAATGAAAGAATTAAATATGCTTATGCAATAGAGAGCAAAGCAGTAGAAAACATTGAGTTGACCCACTATTTGTCCTATTGCTCTGATTCAGTTATGCTTGACTTTTTATTTCTTGTTGGATGCTCTCTTTGCTGTGGACCCTTGGCAGGTGTTCTACTGTCATCTAATCTTTACATTTCCTCTCTTGACCCTCCTGACAGAAATAGACGGTTACATGTCCTAAAGCAAAGCTATAATGAGCACCCATCCATCATGAAGAAAGTTCTTCATTGCAGAATTTCACTATTGATGCTGAGGATCTTTACAATATTCCCTCTGTGAGCCCTCCATTCTCATCTTGTCATTAGTTTGCCTTTGTCTCTTACTATCAAAAGTTCTCTTTGCTCATGCAATGTATAAAATCATTTTATTACCACTTCAAATACTTGAAGATAATCTCTGTTGTTTTGGGGCTTGTTGCTGTTGTGCAATATTATGTAAGAAACACCTTCGTAATAATTTACTGAATTACATTTAATGTGTTATTAAATAAGCCTCTGGTATATTTTGTGTCAATAATCCATATAATTCATTATTCCCAGTACTATCCAACATAATATGCTACCTTTAGTTTCTTTCAGTTTGTTTTCAAGGCTGTCTTAACAAGAATGTGGCCTCAAGACTTTCGGGGGTTTGATTTTCCAGGGGTTTTAAAGAGAAAAATGAAGTTCTTTTTTTCACAGCCCACACAGAGGCTCTGTGAACATAGTGCTATTCCCTGCACTCCACCTCCAGCTCAGCAACATCAGGTGTCTCTGCACTCAGAGTTCCTCTCGGGGTGATACTCAGGTCTTGGAAGTTAAGCCAATGATCTCTCACCCACTCTGTTAATAACTTGGAGAGAAGCCTGCAAGATAGCAAAGGAGCTGAAGAAAACAAGGATTTGATATCCTGAAATAGTTTGGATTGTGATTGGCTCTTAATATCATATCTAGGCCTGTGATGCTCCATCCAAAGCCATGCTTCCTATTTGTGGAACATTTTCCAGGCACTCTTAAGGAACTACAATTTACTTCCTAAAGATTACTGTCTAATCTATCTTTTCTTTCATTTACTACTGTAAAATGCATATTTTAGCAATGGGAAGATATTTTAAGCTGCACAGTTTGTTTCACTCACTCTTCTTAGGGATTGCTGTGCATTGGTCATAACTATTATCAATAATGTCTCACTACTTCCATTGCACTTTATTTACTGTGTGATATAAGTGAACATTCTTATCAAACTGTAGTTGGACCATATTCTCTTTCATAACACCACATTTGAAATCCTCCAAATGTCTTTCAGGGCAAAAAAATTAAAACTATTATCACATTACTTGGGCTAGATTTTGAATGAATACTGTAGAAGGAAAGCAGTTAAATGCCACCTGGACACCCAATCCGGTGAGATCTTGGAAGCTAAGCAGGGTCAGCCCTGGTTAGTACTTGGATGGGAGACCTCCTAGGAATACCGGAGGCTGGAAGTTCTAGTCCTGAGGACTTCTCTGTCACCGTCCAAGCTCGCTCGGCCGTGGCAGACAGACCTTAAGAGTTAAAGGGTGGGGCCAGTTCTGCACATGCTGTGCCTCACCTAAAAAATGCACTGTGCAGGCTCGAAGGACGCACCCATGTGGGGAAAGCCCTTCCCAAATCCTCGTTTGCAAAGCCTAGCCATGATGATGATGACTGTAGAAGGCACAAAATTTGAGGAACTTCTGAAAAATCTCACTGAGTGTATACTTCCATGTTTTGCAGCTAAACACCCTTAGCTAATGTTCCCTTAAGGTCTTAGCATTTTTGCAACCATCACAGCAGAAAGCTGATTCTTGGTTTCAGACTTGACTCTGCATGGTTTCCATGTTCACATTCCTTTGACTTCAAGGCTTGTCTTTCATTATTGTCCCTCATGTGCAAAAATACTTATTATTTCAAACACTAGGGGTTTCTCAGAAGAACTGGAAGCTTTACTAAGAAAGTAGTTTCCCTTCATAAACAAAGCTGACTAGTGCTAGGTTGTATTTATTACTGCCTGTGATATTATTCCAAGCACTGTGGCAGGGATGCCAACAGAACGAGGGAGATGTGGAACTGCTGGCTGAAACACTTTCCTCTGCATCTTCCTGAAACTGAAATCCATTGAATATCAAGGTGTGTGATGTATAATATTTCTTTTGGATTCATATCTATTAGTAGATTTGCCATGACCAAGCCTGACAGAGTTCAAGAAGCATTTAGATGATACTCTCAAGCACATGGTGTGACTCTAGGGGGATGGTCCTGTGCAGTGCTGAGAGATGGACTCAGTGATCCTTGTGGGTCCTTTCCAACTCAGCATATTCTGTAATTCTATGAAAAATGTCTCCTTTGTATTTTGGTAGTCCATTGGTCTCATGCATTCTAAATGACACTCAGTGTGAGCCCTGAAATTTGCTGACTGTGATGCACAGCTTTTCCTGAATTTTCTATTTCATTGGAATTTTCGTGCTTTTTTATAGCATTTATTAAAGACATTCTTTTATTTTCTTTTAAACTTATATTTCCTTAGGTCTACAAAGGGTGTCTCTGTTTATATGGTGAGAAACATAAACCTGCTACTCTTCTGCAAGAGATACTTTGAGAAATTTATTTTGGATACTATACTGTGTATTGCATTCTTACACCTTAAAAATCTCAAATGAAGTCAGCAGGAGCTTTTGTGGACACTCATGAGCTAGTTTTTATGCAATCAACCTGCGTAATGAGAGTAGTAGTTGTGCCAGACTAGAGCACAAGTATGAATTACACAGCCTGTCTGGAAAGCTGGGTGAATAATGGGACAACCAGCCTGAACTAACCTCTGTGCTTTTTTGGCTGCACTTTGTCAGAACTCAGCTAGGTTGTTTAAAGCTGACCATGGCAGGCTGATGTATGCTATGGTCTTACTGTGTCTTCTCACCTTTAAGGGCAGTAGAGACATGTATTTGCTATAACTTTTTGCAGTGAATGCATTTCTTGTATTAAAAAAAACAAAAAGGCAATTGATTTCCTTCCAGCAAATCTTAACCTTGTTATATTAATGGCAAAACTCTTGTTAATTCTGTCAGGAATGGGATGTCACCCTCAAAATGTGTTGCTCATGTTTCTGCATCTCTTAAAAAATAAAATGTATCAAGGAAAACTTCTCATGAACCCTTTCTGTATCACAGTGGTAGTCAAGAAGGGCTCTCTTGTGTTAAGCTTCTTTCCTTACTAAACCAATGCGATTCAAAAATACACTTCTGGCCTTGTGCTTGTTAAGGAAAATAACTCAGAATAGTGTGTTTTTGTCTGACAAATTAATATCATATAAACTGGGGTATTTTCACAGTTTAATGTTTGAGAACTTGATACAAACTCTGCTGTGTGCCTCTGTTACTCAAAACAGGGCAATTGCTTCAGTCAAAAGTGAACACATCCAGTTGTTGATTAGTTACAATACCAGAACTGATGGCTTGTTTATCCAAATGTTACAAATTCCCTGGTTTTCAGTTTTCCTTTTGCGGTAGCTGTTGCCTCTGCTATATAAATGTGGTTACCAAAATGTGGTAACTATATAAATGAGGGAGAGAGCCTCTGGTAATACTGATGCAAAGTATGCAAACAACTTCAGCTAAACATAGCTTTACCATGGTTTTGTTATATAAATGTCAACTTGAAATTAAATGTTATGGAAACATTTCTTTTATCTTTATGGACTCTACCAGCTGCACAGTTTTCTCAAGTACAGTTTACATTTATGATGTTGTTTAAATCTATCACATACATTCAGCATGCACGGAAGAATTTTTTAAAAGCAGGCTGTTCGCATTTGTGCAGTAGTTCCTTATGGTCCAGCTTTCTCATATGCAAGACAAGTTTATGCTGACTCCAGGGGGACCAGGAGTCACTAAACCTGTGAGCAGCAGTTTGATTTTTTCAGAGACTGATGAGCTGAACACTTTTTATACATGTGTGTTATAGGACTATGGTAACCTGGGGTTCATTAGGAAAAGCATTGCCAGCAAATTGAGTGATGTGATCCTGCCCCTCTATTCAGCCCTGGTGAGGCAAATCTGGAGTTGTGTGTCCAGTTCTGGGCTCCTCAGCACAAGAGAGACACAGAGCTCCTGGAATGGGTCCAGTGAAGGGCAGCAAAGGTGATTAAGGGACAGGAGCATCTCTTTTATGAGGAAAGATGAGAGAGTTGAGCCTGTTCAGCCTTGAGAAGAGATGACTGAGAGGGGATTTCATCAATGCCTGTAAGTATCTGAAGGGAGGGTGTAAAGAGGATGGAGCCAGGCTTTGCTGAGTGGCTCCAAGCACTAGGATG
>VWZD01005782.1:515889-557729 GCA_013396695.1 Sakesphorus luctuosus
TCCCCGTCCCCCCTCCCCGTCCCCCCCAATATAACTGATTTGAGACTTACCCAGGAACTGGAATAATACAGAAAAAGGCAGTTTTAATCTAGAGTTGCGTTGTCCTAGTCAGCTCCTCTTTATCAGGAAGGCTGCAACTGTATTCTGAAACAGTGCTGTCCCTTTATGCAGCAACAATATGTTCTCTCTGTGGTGAAAAATTGTAAATATTAAGTACTATACATACAGTTAAAGCATTTGACTAGCTCAGTTTCATAGGGTAAGCTCTTTCCACTGAACAGATCTGGTCATGACACTACAGAAGCCAGCAGATGGAGATTATTCCAGGCACATCACCCCACTGTGAGTCATGAAAAGTAGACACCAGCCTTCATTAATGCTGCAAACCTGCTTGGCCTGACATGGGCTGGGTTCAGTGGTCATTGAATTAGAATTTGGAAATTACAGCTTACTTCTGTTTGTATGTTCCCTAGTTTCTGAAAAAAAGATTTATAATATACCAACACATAATAAAGATCTAAGAAGTCAAAATGCAATTAAAGCAAATTAACAGGAATGGTAATAGACTGCCTTTCAGAATGCCACACAGAGATGGCAACAGTGCAGTTTCTAAGGAGTAGGTTCAGGCAAACAAATAAAAATAAACATCTTCATGGAGCTGTTACTTAAGTTGTGTAAATCATTCACAGTTTATATGCATGCTAAAAGTACACATAGGCTCCAGAACCGTGATAGCAAGATAGCAAGCTGCGATAGCAAGCTGATAGCAGTAGAGTCTGTTCAGGTGCACAGTCTAAGAGGTTCAGGAAGCCTGTGAGCCACAACCTGCTGGTAAGAAACCAGCTTCACACCTCCACAGGGTCTTCCTTTGGTACCTGCTACCAGTCACTGCTGGAAGGGCTGGACAGGCTTTGTCTTGGTCCACTGTGATTGTCCAGACAGTGAATGGCAAAGAACTTCTTTTCAAAGTTTATTCCATGGCAAAGCAGACTCATATGGACTTTAATTACCGAGTTTACTTATTTTTTAATTGAAAAATCAAACTATTCAAAGAAGCTTTCAGGCACTTCATTTAGCTGTCACCTGATGCACATTCAACCAACTGCAGGCTTTCCGACACAAGTGGCAACAGGCTGTAGTAAAAGAGCAAAACTGAAAATACAGGAACAAATCAGAAATGTCATTTTACCTTCAGTCTTTATAAATGTTTTCTGTCTAAAGACATTCTCATTTTATTTTTCCTGCTACTGCAAAACAAATTTTCAGTAGAAGCTTTGATAATACTGTCATGTCCTCAGCAAGATGATTAGAAATGAAACTCAGATATAAGTGCTTCAGCTGACAGCAATTGGGTGGGAGGGTTTGGAATTTTTTTCTTTTTGTCCATGTAGAAAAAAATCAACCAAATACTCTTTCCTCTGAAGCAAAAAGCTGCATTTTACTTCTTGTTATGGCCTGGAAATCAAATGGGTCAGTCTGGAGTTAGGAAAAAGTCTTCCTGCAGATCAAATTTTCAGGTACTCAGAAAGTATTTTGGCTTTTCTGTGCAATCAGACCATGGTTTGCCCATTCCAGCTATAGCTCTTTATGTATGGTGCCTGCAGCTACAGGGCCCAGTGAATGGGCTGTGCTTTTTCCAAGTGCCAAAGACAAGGAGAAGTTCAGTCTCCTGAAGTGCTGCAGTTACTGGTACTGTTCAGCAGCCTGGCTAAGTGATGTCCTGGTCACTCCCAGTCATCAGCTCTAAGAAATATGTTTTTCTTTTTTTTAAGTAGTTCTCTCTGTCTACATGCTTAGCAAAGCCTTACAGCCACCCTGGATGTGTGTGCCTTACAGAACACTGGCTGAAGCAGCCTTTTCATCTTCAAACAGACCCTGTAGATGTCTCATTGCAAATCCCCATTCTTCACCTAAAGCCAAAAAAGCTGAAAAGGTGGGCACCTGTAGTGTGTGACCTACTGGGCCATAGACACAGCTAGAGGAAACTCTTCATGGAAAGACATTGCACAACCTGCTAAAGATATGATCAATACATTTTTAAATGAAAGTACTGTGCTCTGGACATCTGAATCTGTGCCTGGGTATTTAAAAACCACCTTGAGCCTCAGAAGTGCTCCATAGGCAAACTAGGACTTCTGAGTGTGTCAGCTCTAAACAGTTGTGTATCAACTCTCAAAACAGCTACTCAGGGCTTCTTTATCTGAAAATGCCAGCTGATTGCTGGAAAGTCCTTTGGGGCTGGATGAGAGATAATAATTTATAAAATAAAGATATCATTAACATGCATCCTGGCTTTTTTTACCACTGGCCCAGGTTTGGTGGGATTTTTTTGCATTTTCAGTAAGGTAAAATAAAACTCTCTGACAAGCTAAAAGGAGTATGAACAAATAAGTTGAGTTATATGCAAAGTAAAACTATGTCTATCATCATAGTACAAATGACGATTTAGCTTTGTTCTTGCCTGGGTTGCAGGAAAAATAACTAGCAAAATGAAAGAAAGTGCTAATAATAAAAATCCAGACACAGGTAACCCTGAAACTATTTTAGGTTGAGAGGTATTGATATTGAAACTAGATGATCTTTAAGATGCCTTTCAACCCAAACTATTCTATGATTCTGTGGTTAATGTTAGGTTTACAACTGAAAGGAGCAAACTCAGTGAGGTTATTGGGGTAAGGAGGAACAGCTATAAGATATTACCACCAGGAGGATGGTTATGCAGACTGTTCCATCATTCCAGCTTGTGAAGCCCACTTGTTCTTTACCTAACAGATTGAGTGATGCAGTCTGGTGAGCTGGAAAAAAAAATTGATAAAAACCGTTGATTACACTTTGAGGAGTAAAGTAATGTGATGCTCAGTGCTTCTTCTGTAAGAATGGCAATTAGATATTAAGAAAAAAATATGTACCTGTGCAGGCAGTTAGGTGGTGTACCAGGCTGTTGAGAGAGGCCACCGAGTCTCCTTTCCTGCAGACACTCACCACTCAAATGGACACGACTCTGAGCAAGCTGATGTAATTAGGCTTACTTTCAACAGGGGTTAGACAAGATAACTGCTGGAGGTCCCTTCTAGCCAACATAGGACTGTGATTTTTATGAATTCCCCTTGTAAAAGAAGCCAGTGTAACTTTTGTTAGAGATTAATATGTTGATTTTTAACAGACAGGTTCTTGGTTATTTATTTGCCTGTGATTAAGCTCAGTGATGCTCTGGGCATACTAACAACGTATTTATTTCATGTAGTTTTATAGGCAGGTTTGACTAAATGATATTGTTAAGTTGAAAAGGGTTTCTGTTGCTTTGATATGTTGGTTGATCAGGTTGTTTTTCATCTGTGTGCTCTCATATGAATAGATGGATACTGTTATATGATTTTTCATTTAAATCAAAACGCCTGGTCCTGCTCAGCATTTATTCTTTAAAACTATATAAATAAATGTTCATAATGGATCAGAAAATATATGAAAAGAACAGAACTTGGTTTTTACACATAAATATATACAACATTTTTGGCTCACCATGAATCCACTCTTTCACTTGTCAGGCTTCCTGAGGAATTAGGAGACAGGCAGACATGCATCTCTGCTGGAAGGAGAAAAACAGCGCTCTCACTACAAGAAGCTGCAGTCAGCTGGTGTATTTCAACTAAGAATAATTCTTGACTGTGCGAGTGCTCTGTTTGGTTCCTGTACATAGCTTAAATCACTCCTAGCCTAAGGAGGACCAATTCTCAACTCTCACAAACTTCTCATGTACTCTTGGGTTAATATTTTAAGGACAGTCGAGAATGCAGATTCTCAGAGGCTCAGAATTTGCAAAAGCTGTTCAGTGCCTAGCCTGTACTGATTTTTAATGTGAACTTTTGTGAATTGTAGCAGACAAAATTGCTATTTCAGCTCCACATGGTTAATATAGGGAAGCAACGCTACTGTTACACAAACTAAATGCCCCTCCTTGTAGTGAGAGAGGTTTTTTCCTCCTTGTAGCACAGATGTATGTCTGCTTGTCCCATAGTCGTGGGAAATTACAATCCTGTTTACTAGTATGTTCCATGGAAATACTGAAGGCTAGTAATTTGTATGTTGAAGCTCCAGGAAACTGACTGTAATTCTGTGTTTAACAATGGGATCTCCACGGCTTCTTCTCCAGCCTTGGAAGTATGCAGTGCTTGGCAGTATGTACTAGCCATCATCTCTGATTAAACTGTACACATAAGAATCATAGAACCATAGAATGGTTTGGGTTGGAAGGGACCTTCTATCTAGTCCAACCCACCTGCTGTGGGCAAAGACATCTTCAACTAGATCAGATTGCTCAAAGCCCCACCCAGCCTGGCCTTGAACACTTGAGTAAGTGCTTGCAAGATCAGCATGTGTGACAGGAAACTGATCTGCTAAAGTAAAATTCATATAAGGCTATCTCTGTGCCTGCAGCATCTTAAAAATGCAATCTTGTTTCACACTAGTTTCTGAGCAGAACAATTTTGGCACAGAGAGAAAGCCACTGCAAGATAAAATGTTGGAAAGTAAAAGCACCCTCATGTGTTGGTTCAAACAGGCAAGCAGCAGCTTTAATGCGTTTAAGATCAAAGGGCAAGTTTTTCCCCATATGGAAAATAAGTGATCACTTTGTGTATTTAACATTCTTCAGAAGCATAACAGTTGTTCCAGAACCTTTGCAACTCAGCATTTAATGAAATAAGTCATTATTGAAACAGAAATATTACTGTTGCCAAAGCAACACATAAGCGTAGCTTTGGCACGTGAAAGCCAGACGTGTAAACAGCAGCCGTGTTCCTCCCAGACATCCCACGAGAGGCAAGTCCTGCTGCGGGCACTCNTCCTTTGGGGCTGGATGAGAGATAATAATTTATAAAATAAAGATATCATTAACATGCATCCTGGCTTTTTTTACCACTGGCCCAGGTTTGGTGGGATTTTTTTGCATTTTCAGTAAGGTAAAATAAAACTCTCTGACAAGCTAAAAGGAGTATGAACAAATAAGTTGAGTTATATGCAAAGTAAAACTATGTCTATCATCATAGTACAAATGACGATTTAGCTTTGTTCTTGCCTGGGTTGCAGGAAAAATAACTAGCAAAATGAAAGAAAGTGCTAATAATAAAAATCCAGACACAGGTAACCCTGAAACTATTTTAGGTTGAGAGGTATTGATATTGAAACTAGATGATCTTTAAGATGCCTTTCAACCCAAACTATTCTATGATTCTGTGGTTAATGTTAGGTTTACAACTGAAAGGAGCAAACTCAGTGAGGTTATTGGGGTAAGGAGGAACAGCTATAAGATATTACCACCAGGAGGATGGGTATGCAGACTGTTCCATCATTCCAGCTTGTGAAGCCCACTTGTTCTTTACCTAACAGATTGAGTGATGCAGTCTGGTGAGCTGGAAAAAAAAATTGATAAAAACCGTTGATTACACTTTGAGGAGTAAAGTAATGTGATGCTCAGTGCTTCTTCTGTAAGAATGGCAATTAGATATTAAGAAAAAAATATGTACCTGTGCAGGCAGTTAGGTGGTGTACCAGGCTGTTGAGAGAGGCCACCGAGTCTCCTTTCCTGCAGACACTCACCACTCAAATGGACACGACTCTGAGCAAGCTGATGTAATTAGGCTTACTTTCAACAGGGGTTAGACAAGATAACTGCTGGAGGTCCCTTCTAGCCAACATAGGACTGTGATTTTTATGAATTCCCCTTGTAAAAGAAGCCAGTGTAACTTTTGTTAGAGATTAATATGTTGATTTTTAACAGACAGGTTCTTGGTTATTTATTTGCCTGTGATTAAGCTCAGTGATGCTCTGGGCATACTAACAACGTATTTATTTCATGTAGTTTTATAGGCAGGTTTGACTAAATGATATTGTTAAGTTGAAAAGGGTTTCTGTTGCTTTGATATGTTGGTTGATCAGGTTGTTTTTCATCTGTGTGCTCTCATATGAATAGATGGATACTGTTATATGATTTTTCATTTAAATCAAAACGCCTGGTCCTGCTCAGCATTTATTCTTTAAAACTATATAAATAAATGTTCATAATGGATCAGAAAATATATGAAAAGAACAGAACTTGGTTTTTACACATAAATATATACAACATTTTTGGCTCACCATGAATCCACTCTTTCACTTGTCAGGCTTCCTGAGGAATTAGGAGACAGGCAGACATGCATCTCTGCTGGAAGGAGAAAAACAGCGCTCTCACTACAAGAAGCTGCAGTCAGCTGGTGTATTTCAACTAAGAATAATTCTTGACTGTGCGAGTGCTCTGTTTGGTTCCTGTACATAGCTTAAATCACTCCTAGCCTAAGGAGGACCAATTCTCAACTCTCACAAACTTCTCATGTACTCTTGGGTTAATATTTTAAGGACAGTCGAGAATGCAGATTCTCAGAGGCTCAGAATTTGCAAAAGCTGTTCAGTGCCTAGCCTGTACTGATTTTTAATGTGAACTTTTGTGAATTGTAGCAGACAAAATTGCTATTTCAGCTCCACATGGTTAATATAGGGAAGCAACGCTACTGTTACACAAACTAAATGCCCCTCCTTGTAGTGAGAGAGGTTTTTTCCTCCTTGTAGCACAGATGTATGTCTGCTTGTCCCATAGTCGTGGGAAATTACAATCCTGTTTACTAGTATGTTCCATGGAAATACTGAAGGCTAGTAATTTGTATGTTGAAGCTCCAGGAAACTGACTGTAATTCTGTGTTTAACAATGGGATCTCCACGGCTTCTTCTCCAGCCTTGGAAGTATGCAGTGCTTGGCAGTATGTACTAGCCATCATCTCTGATTAAACTGTACACATAAGAATCATAGAACCATAGAATGGTTTGGGTTGGAAGGGACCTTCTATCTAGTCCAACCCACCTGCTGTGGGCAAAGACATCTTCAACTAGATCAGATTGCTCAAAGCCCCACCCAGCCTGGCCTTGAACACTTGAGTAAGTGCTTGCAAGATCAGCATGTGTGACAGGAAACTGATCTGCTAAAGTAAAATTCATATAAGGCTATCTCTGTGCCTGCAGCATCTTAAAAATGCAATCTTGTTTCACACTAGTTTCTGAGCAGAACAATTTTGGCACAGAGAGAAAGCCACTGCAAGATAAAATGTTGGAAAGTAAAAGCACCCTCATGTGTTGGTTCAAACAGGCAAGCAGCAGCTTTAATGCGTTTAAGATCAAAGGGCAAGTTTTTCCCCATATGGAAAATAAGTGATCACTTTGTGTATTTAACATTCTTCAGAAGCATAACAGTTGTTCCAGAACCTTTGCAACTCAGCATTTAATGAAATAAGTCATTATTGAAACAGAAATATTACTGTTGCCAAAGCAACACATAAGCGTAGCTTTGGCACGTGAAAGCCAGACGTGTAAACAGCAGCCGTGTTCCTCCCAGACATCCCACGAGAGGCAAGTCCTGCTGCGGGCACTCAAGGTGCTGCCCTTTCACCCTGCTGTGTGCTGCTACTGCTGGGGTGCTCTGCGTGAAAGGACTTCAGAATATCTTGTTTGCTGCATAGAAGAAATTATGTAGTGCTCTTTCCAGTTGAAGTGGGTATGAGATAAAAGACCCTGCAAAATAGAGGAAAACGAATCACGTCACTGGGCTTTGACTAGTGAGACTCAGACAGGATAAAGCCTTATTGTGAAAACTAAGTGCTACATCTCACTTTAGGTCTGAAGACGTAAACATCTCTTCAAAAAGTATTCTGTTCTCAAAGTAGTATATGATACAAAGCCACAAGCTGTTTGTTGTACCCTCCTCATGAAGGCCTAGTGCTTCACAAAGTGCTTATCTGCTGTTTGCTTTTAAACACAAAGGGAACTTAAAGCATATGAGGAAATAGGTGAACACCCCACCACTTCCCATTTTTCAGACTTTGTGCTGCTTTCCTGTCAATATTATATGGATGAGTATAGAGAGGAGATAAGTGTTGCTGTAAGTACATGAAACTGAAGAAACTGTCGTCATTTGAAGCCCCAGGATGGGATTCTTCTTCTGCAATCTCACATGCTTCTGCCGTCAGGTTCTGGTCTGTTAGTACTGCTGCCTAACAACAAGAAAGGGCACTTCAGATTCCAGAAAGTGCAGGACTTATTTAGATTAAGTAAGACAAGACTAATGGTGTGGTATAAAACTGAACACCCTCAAGCTAAAGTGCAGTGATTGATTCTTAGAAGTATTCTTAGAAGAAAGTTTAATACTAACAGTGCATTATGTTGGAAAAATATTCTGTATTCCATTTATATCCTTGTTTACTACTGGGAGAAAACTATAGGAAATTAACAGGATTTTCTTTGCTCTGGCAATATTTATGAGTCAGCTCACAATTCCCAACACAAGCTATACTTCCACTGAGGTCAACTGTAAAGTTTCAGTAAAGGCCAAAATCCGACTATTAGTTATTAGGAGTAAATAAAATTAGAGAAGGAAGACTTAGATTTTGGTAAGTTGATGGAATTTTCAAAACTGTTTATTCTTGATGACATAACGACATTATTCTGCTAATTTTAGTGAGCCCTGGCATTTTCAGCTGCTTAAATTTCCATTGTAGCTGTGAGGGGCATTGGGGCTATAATGTAGCCTGGACGTTCTAATACTATATTAGGTTTACCACTTTTTTATTTTTTTAAATTCTGTCGTGAATATATGGTTTTTCAGGATAGACTTGCTCTTTCATTCTAATTCTTCTTTTTAACACTCTTGAATGAAGTGTTCAAAAACATTCTTCTGTATATCGGTGTATTGAAAATGATTCCTGTCTTCATCAGCCTGCTGAATGAAAGCATCATGAAATGAACAGACTAACTGGTATCTATGATTTTTAATCATTTTGCACCATTCCTGCCACAACAATCACAGATTGATATACACACCAAAACTCTGATGTTTCCAATTAAAATATCTTTCTTTTTAAAAAAAGAAATATTTTTTTAAAGTGTACTTGATTGTCTGACGTAGTATACTGGCTACCATGTGAAAAAAATCACATTTAATGACAGCAAGTAAACTGGAATCCCCATACAAAGCCAAGTATCCCGTAGACTGTTCATCTCTATCATGGAGTTGAGATTTACTACCATAAAAACTGTATTATTTTGCAGCTTGGAAAGCTATTATTTGAGAATTTGTGAACTTAGTTCACATCTGGAATGACAAAAAAATATAGAAAATGCCTTTTCAAGGCATCTCAAGATGCCTTCTTGAGTGATGCAATTAAAAGAAGTTTTGTTAACTCATGTACTACAGCAGTATCTTTGCAAGACCCATTGGAGTATCCTTTCCCCTGAAGAGCTCCTTTAATTGTCAGTGTTACTGACTATACATCAGTGAAAGACAAATGTAAAACCAAAGCAAAATCCAATACATAATATACTACTGCAGAAAAAATAAGAGAAATAAGGAATTTGACTCATGTTCCAGAGCTCTTCAACAGGACGGAATGTTTTAGGTGAAAATGCACAGCTGAGTCTTGAATCCTTCCCACAGTATCACCCTATCATAGTGATGTTGGGTTAATTGTCTTAATCCCGTGCATTTTATATAAAATATATCAAGCAGGCACCTGAATTTGAATTATTAGATTTTCAGTAGATTTTGTCCCAGTCTTTACTGCAAATTAAGATGTAAAACAGTACTGAAATCACAGAAGCAGAGAATCAGAGAATATTCTGAGTTGGGAGGGACCCACTAGGATCATCAAAGTCCAACTCCTGGCCCTGCACAGGACAGCCCCAAGAGTCACACCATGTGCCTCAAGTGTTGTCCAAATGCTTCTTGAACTCCGTCAGGCTTGGTGCTGTAATATATCCTCCTGTATTCAGCTGTGAAATGTCCTCACTGTTTCTAAATAACAGCATATCTGTTAAATATGCTCATTTAATAGTCTTTTTCAAAACAATAACTTGATATACAGAAGTATCCATTCATAGTAAAAGATGTACTGGTAAGTCCAGAGAAGAATCTCATCCAGATACATGGTAACTCCTAGACCATACCCAGAAATTGTGTAGGAAAGTGATATTTTACCCAGGCCAAAATTATTATAATGGCTGTCCTCAATATTTAATGGTATAGACCTTCAGCAACCATGAGGAGAGCCATACCCTGTTCTGTTGCTTGGGGGTCCACCTGAGTCACAGTCAGTGGGATTAACTCCAGAGGCTAAGTTAGATGGGATTTTTTTCCCCAGCACAGTATGGTTCCTTAGTAATTTTGGCTGTCAAAGCCATGGCACTGTTGGTCACTGATGGTCGATTAGGCAATGAAGGTGAATGATGTCTGTCCCCATTGCAATTAATTATGCCTTGGCTTCACCAGAGCCAGAGCTGCACTCCCAGTACTAAGCAAAGAGAGGCTGTTATTTGTGTCAGTCTCACAATTTTTCTGTTCTTTTGTTTGCTCTCTTACTTCAAAAAAACCCACCAAATATGAGGTAGTGGCCATATTTCTGTCTTAAAACCTGGAGACCCGAAAAGCTGATTTTGAAGTTGGTTATGCTGGTGATTACCAAAACACATTTCTTTCTTGCACATATATACATTTCTTATATTAAGGATTATTTTTCTGGTTAGCAAAAGATCTGAATACAGTATTTTAGCCAACACTTTTACTGAAACACGTTATTTGAGTACTCCCTTTGCTCTAGATTGTGAAAAATATTAAGAATAAATTGACTGCATTGGACAAACAGCTTTAAAGAAAAGATTATATAGTAGTTTTTATTTTTCCAGCTTCATATTGTAATTATTATTGTCATTATAATAAAGTATTATCATTTTGTATATGTTCTAAAAAAATTAGATAAGTTCTGCAGCCTGTGCTCAATGATAAAGACAACATAGTTTCTATTTATACTCTAAATTAATTTTCTTTTAAGGTATCTGTGGTACAGCAAGTGTTGCTAGGTGAACTACCAGACTTGTCATTGGCAGTTGGAGTAATTTGATGCAAGAGAAAAAGAAAACAACCTGCAGGGTTGTCTAAATACAGATTTTATTTACTAAATTAAGCAATCGTATTTGAAAATTTTCATCTACAAAAAGACCTACTGTTTGGGAGTGATAAAAGGAGCATTTTGGCATTTTCTACAGATTTGAGACACCTTTATGTGCAAAAAAAGATCTTAGAATGCAAACCAGTATCATGTTTCCCAATCATAAAAACAGTTAAAATCTGGAAGATAAAATGCTTTATTCTTATTTTTCTGTCAAAAATGTCTCCCATTGAAGCCAATGAAAACATTTTAGAAAATATCTAGGTCAAAAATATCTCGGTTGAAAATATCTCTGAGCATTAAACCCATCAGAATAAGCATTTCTTGTTTTGTTTTATTTTCTTTTAAGTTACTGTGCTTGCTTGCTTACAGTTTTTAGAACCTTTTAGAACCCCAAAGAAATTTACTGTTTGATATGCTATTTTTTCAGTATGATGGAATGGATTATCAGATGGGGATTATTTAATTAAATGGCTCATTTAATGACAGTTTGATTTGTGTCCCATAGGTATCTGAGCTGTTATATTTGCTTTGTGTTGATTATATCTCCTGTTATAGCCTCTTCATTGCTTTGTCAATATAAGCCAAATGCAATCACTTAGCAGACACTAAAAATATGGCTCCTTAAAAATATAACAGAAAAGATCAGTTTAGGCTGACAACACTTTTTTGACATACAAACTTAAACTCTTTCATACTTGATAAACTATTCTAATTTTAGAATGAATAAATATCCCATAGGGGAATTAAATACTCTTTGAATAAAATTTATTCATCACAGCCTGACAAAACCCACCTTTCTAGAAGAGTTGTTTCAGCAGAATGTTCATTTCTTTAAAAATTTCAGACATTAAATTCAGTACAAATTTCTATATTTCTGAAAAAGGTAACCATTAACCCAAAGAAAGAATATATAGAAAGCAGACTTTGCTGCAAACTTATTTTTTATACCAAAAATTATTTATGAAGTTTCCTATCTAGTTTATTTTCCCATTTTAAGAAAATGAAGGCTTCATATTCCACCTCTCCACAGACAGGGTTGTACTATTGAAGAAAAGCTTGAAGTGCAAGTCATTTTAAAGAAAGCCTACAGGAGAAATTTATGAGCTTTTTCTATAGGAGGGCGCTTTTTCTCTATGCAGCTTTTGTCAAACATTTTTAACAAATTGTAATAACCTTTGTCATATCTCATTTTCTTGCATAAACAAGTCACATTGAAACTACAAATGATGGAAAATTTAATCCACATGGCTTGCACTATCAAAACTGTTAAGCTGCATTCTTTTCCACCATGTCAGCAGTGCATTATCTGTTTTATAGGAATGTTGAAAAGATTACTTTTTAAGGGAGATACAACAGGACCTGTCTACATGTCCTCATGCCTGTACTAGCTGTTTTCACTTTCAGTTCTTCCTGTAGTTAGAAAATGCTTCAGCATTTCTCTTTCCATATCCTATGAGAGAGAATATTTCCACCCACTTCCAGGAACTGCCTGCTCAGAGACACCGGGAAGTGCTCAGGGGCTGTCAGGTGCTGTCAGGTTTCTGCTGTCTTCCTACCTTGAGCATGCATGTCTATTCTGGGATGCAAAGGTGATACAACACCTCGCAGTTCAATGATATGCATCTTTTCTCCTCTGAAGGAACTTGGAACCTGCAAATTGTGTGTATATATTAATTCCTAGTCCAGGAGATGCTGTTTTTTTCCGTCCCCAACAGCTGCATGGGCCACTGAAGCCGTGCAGTTTCCCTTTGTCACACATCAAGAGGGCTGAGAGTGCTGATAGCATCTAGCCAAGTCAGAGATCTCATGTAGAGCAACCTGCTTATCACAGATCTGTCTTTTTGCTTTTTGTGAGACCTGAACATCAAAAATAATAGTCCCAATGAAGTTCTTTATAGGGTTTTTACTGAGTATTGTATCCCCTTATCTAAACCTTTAATGTATCTATTGGTGCTGTCCATCCAATATGATCATCAGCACATTTATTTATCTATTGTCTTGCAGAGGTGTTACACATTCAAGGATTAAAAAATCATGTAAAGATGGCACTTGGGTACTCAACTCAGCAAGATCCTCATCACTGTCAAGAAAGCAGGAGCACTGCCCCTGGCTCTGGGAAAGAATTACTTGTGAAGGGACTCTAATAGCTTCTTTGTAGATTCAGACCACATGAATGCAAACAGCTTGCTGTAAGGTTAAAAGCAACTGCATTAGTTCTGACTTTGTACCAGTGGGAAAAGTAAGAGAGACTTTTTGGTTGTAGTTGCAGTTAGCAAAAGCTTTCCAACATTTTTTTACCTTCCATACAAAACCCAGCTTAATGGCACTGCCAATGGTTTGCAAACAGTTTTGATCATCATCCTGAATGCCTTTGCACTTATGGGGGTTAAATCAGACCTCAAATAATACTGAAACATAACTCTGGTGGTCTAATCTCTTAATTGTGCCACTTCAACAGTGATAGATTTTTATTATTTACAGAACAGCCCACAAAACTGTTTGCAGAAGTTTAACTTTTGATTATTTAAATTCTAGCATTAAATAATGTAGCAAAACAGATCTTAAAGATCTTCCCTGGGGGTATTTTTTGTCCTTATGATATTCCCTGAGTAATGTTTTAACAATTGCTTTAAGGTGAACATACTCTTCCATGTGAGCAGCCCTTAAAGCACAAACTATAGTAAAATTCTACTGAAAATTAAATAAAATGAGAATTGGTAGGTCCTAATTAACCAATAAGAAAAGTTTATGGGAGGCAGATTGATTAAATATCAAAGCTTCTGAGTTATAGTATCTTTCATAAACTGGCTTTTCTCCAATTAGTGTGTGCTTTCAGGAGCATGGGAGTGAGATGAAAGAATCTGCACAAAACTGATTACTGCTGAAACAAAATGGAAGTTGCTGCTTTTGATAAAATGTGAGGCTAAGGCAGTACTTGAATAATTTTGTGGGAAGTTGCTGCCTAAGGCATATGTTTTACTGCCTGATACTGAATGCATGAGGAAAGACCATCTGTTTTTTTCAGCCTGAACAATTATATGATCCAGATTTAACCACTAGAGGCCAAATATAATTGCTCTGTGTTTTGCCTTGTACTACTCTCTACCTACAGCAGCATCCTCTTGTACAGCATGTATCATAGCACACAGCTCAAAAGATGACATGCAAAAATACTTTCTCTTCTATTGAGGTTTATAAAATTACTATCCAGGGTTTACTGCAATCCTCCACACTCCATCTGTCACTGGAGAAACAGCTCACAATAGGAAGGAACATCTGATAAACTTTGAGCATTGCAATGTTTGAACCTTAGGAAATGCTTTTTGCTGGACAGATCCTAGTTTAACAGCCAGCCAGGTGTAAGGTGTTACTGCATCCTTCATGCCTTCAGTTCTGGGGAGAAGGAGAGGTGCTTTCGTTGCATGACTTGAGTAAACAGATTGCATTAAAAAAGATAGACAGTGAATCCTGACTCTTAGCTTACTTTGAAGGAAAGCACTTCAGTGTTATATAACCTACTGAAAATATTCCAGTTCTGTTACTACTGTTGTGTTTTACAGCACCTAGAAGTATGCTTTTAGTTTTAGGATTGAGTTTCTCCACTCCCCAGAAGTGCTTGTAGTCTAATTTTAGATGTAATGTGCTGAGTGGCAGTAAAAAAAAAGTGTTCAGTGTTGGAGGGAGGAATGAGGGACAGAGGGCCAAGATTTGAATGTGTGGGTGGATAAATGCAAATATTTTTCCTTTGTTCTTTAATAATAGTAATTAGTAACAATGTTCTATTTCTTTTAGTGTTTCTGGAAAAACTGAGAGCGAAGGTTATAGAAGTCTGGAAAAAATTCTTTCCAAGACTATCTGCCTTTCATGGATAGTCTGCAGAACTATTTCTATGAGATGCTGATCTACACTGCACCTGGCTTTCCTAAATATTTGTTTTTATTTTGAGTAATACACTGCGTAACTGTACCCATTCCTGAATAACTTTTCCTGTCTAACATGAATTAACACGTCGCCCACAGTGATGTTCTAAATCACAATGGCAAAGTAAGTGGTGGGTGAGTGGAGGATGGTTTTGTGACTACCGGACTGGACTGCAATTTGAAAGGTTCAGGTTTGTTCCACATATAAAGACTTTCTGCCTTTAGGCAAATCCCTTGCCTTTACTGTGCCATGCTCTCCAGCTGTGATATGGGAACAAGAAACTTTCTTTTTTCCTGCTGTGTCTGTTTTCTATAATTATGCTATAAGAGATCTCTTCCAAGTCAAAACTATTGTGTTTGGACAAGACCCAGTACAACTGGGCCTCCAATTTAGTTAGTATTACAGGAATACAACCAAACAAGAGTGATTTTTAATACCTAAACACAAAGGAAGTAAGAAAATGTCATTTTAATTCATTCTGGTCTAAAGAAATTCAGCAAAAGGAAATTACATTCTTTTACCATGAATTCTTAGTCACTTCTTAAATTTATTTTGTCCTCTGTGCAAGCCGTAATGAGGAGAAACCACATTTATGCCTGTGTCAGTAGGATGTAGTTATAGGGGGGTTGCCTCTGAAGGATGTAGTAGCTGAAACTACCAATAATGTTCTGTGAGGTTTTCCTTTTTTGTTAAGTGAGGCGAAGGGGAGCATAAGATGGATTTTTTTCACTTATCATAGAATCATAAAATCGCAAAATAATGGAATCATATGGTTTGCAGTGGAAGGGACTTTAAAGATCATCTAGTTCCAACTCCCCTGCCATGGGCAGGGAACCTTCCACTAGACCAGGTTACTCAGAGCCCCATACAGCCTGGCCTTGAACACCTCCAGGGATGGGGACTTTACAGCCTCTCTGGGAAACCTGTCCCAGAGCCTCACCACCCTCACAGTAAAGAATTTCTTCCTGATATCTAACCTAAATCTTCCCCCCTACAGCTCAAGGCCTTCCCCCATGTCCTATCACTACATGTCCATGTAGTCCTTCTCCAGCTCTCTAGTAGGCCCCCTTTAGATACTGGAAGACTGCTGCAATGTCTTCCCAGAGCCTTCTCTTCTGAGAGGTGGGCTGAACAACCCCAGCTCCCTCAGCCTGTCTTCATTGGAGACGTTGTCCAGCCCTGTGATCAGCTTCTTGGCTCTCCTCTGGGAGAGGAGACATTCCAACAGAACCATGTCTTTCTTGTGATGGGGGCCTCAGGGCTGACTGTGGTACTCCAGATGGGGTCTCACAAGAGCAGAAGGGGAGAATCACCTCCCCCTGGCCATGCATCTTTTGATGCAGTCCAGGATGTGGTTGACTTTCTGGGCTGTGAGCATGAATTGCCGAGTCACGTTGAGCTTTTTGACCACAAACGCTGCCAAGTCTTTCTCCCCAGGGCTGTTCTTGATCCATTCGTTGCCCAGCCTCTGCTTGCGATTGGGATTGCAGGAGTCTTGAATGAGTCTTTTATGAAACCTTGAAGCATGTTGATCATCTTTCCTTAGCCTAGAAGGTAATACTGGACAATGGTGCATGCCAGATATGCACTTTACCATCCTGGATGCTGATTTATTTACAGTCCTTAATAGAACTTATATGCAAGCTCCTACCATATTTGATTTTCAGAATAGAACTTCTTCCCAGCAGTTAAGTGATAGGCTACAAAATGTGCCTCCAATGTCTTACTGCAATCTCTATTACATGGAAATTTTCTACTAGAAATTCTGAAGAGTGGACTTGTATTTTTATCAAATGTATTACATATATTACAGCACTACTATGTTACAGCACTATGGAAAGTCCATATGGAATATGGAAAAAGTAATTATAGTTCCTGAGCACAAGTGGGAGCAGATGCAATGATATATTAATGTTTGTATCCAGTAGTTAGAAACACAGAAATATTTAGGCTGAAAAAGGCCTCTTTGAGTCATCCAGTCCAACCTTCTCCTCAAATCAGAGCTCGCTCCAAAGTCAGATCATGCCTTTTCCAGCCAAATTCTGCAGTCTTCAGGGACACAGGTTTCACAGCATGATGTGTTGACCCTGATAGGAAACTCGGTGCCCGTCAGCACTACTCTACCACTCCTCTTCCTCAGTTGGATAGCAGAGAGAAAGTATAACAAAAGGCTCATGGGTCGGGATAGGAGCAGAGAAGGATAAATATCTGCATCAATTACACTACCTATCCATGTTGTGTTACAGCGTCTGCTAATGAGTCCCAGCAATTCAGACAAAAGTCAAAGGCCTGCCCTTTGTTGGTTGGCTCATTGCCCAGCATGACTGACAAGTGTTTTAAGTAAATTAGCAAAACATTGGTGGAATAAATTATTACTGGCTACTGTTTAGTCAGTTTATAAAATTGTGGGTGAAATGAACCTCTTTTCTCATCCAGTTCATAGACAGTTTCACTAGCACAGTGGTATTGTTGTTGGCGAAGCAATCCAAGAGGAAAGGATAATCCTTACCATCAACAGTGTAGTTCTCAGGGCAATGCCAGTTCTGCATGTCTGAAACCACCACATGTGCTGTATGCTGTAATGGTTGGACATGGGATACGGATGAATTTCTGCAGTAATACCATTTGTTTGCTTACTCCTCACAAAAATATTTAGCAGCATGTTGGTACTTTGTATCGCCTGTGTGTATTCACCAGTTTCATGAAATATACAGGCTCATGCAAACTCAAAACTGTTGTCATGTTTTCCTGATTGTAATTTCACAGTTTGTGTAAGACTTCCTTAATTGTTGTAACTTCTTAAATGGATTGTATGATATTAAGTTTGTTCCCAGAATGGAACCTGTTCATTTAGGGCAATGACACCATAGCTCTACCTCTCAGCTTCTGTAGTTTGTACATGAAGTCTGTTGCTCAGAAGGAAGTTGTTTCAGATGGACAGATAGGTGCAATATGTAACGTAGCATTTTGATAACCCTATGCAGCAGATATTTGTGGTCAGTTGTAGGAGAAATTATTTCTCAGATCAGGAAGAAAACTATTCCATTGAAGATCTTTCTTTAAAGACATTAAGAGTATCTGGATTGCATAAAGGTACAGGTTTACGATACCAGAAGTAGTGTCTGTGTATATTGGGTCATTTCTCCAGAAAATTGTGAGCTTGTTTTGTTAATTTCAGCAGTGCTGCTCATCTATACATGTAAATTTATTAACAGATATGTATTAGATATATGTATACATATATACATGTAAATTTAGTAGCAGGTTATTTTAATGTCTTTAATGAACAAAGTTGAGTAGTGGTTGAATTCCCCTCTATTAATGAAGAGTGTTCATTGTCAGTCTTCTGTGAATGTTGATGAAGTAAGAGCAATATAGATACTGGGTCAGGGTTCTGAAAAATATTAACAATTATCAATATTCTTTCTTTTTCAGTTTTCTCCTTGTGTTTGGTTGCTTGATTTTGTCTGTGTTTTCTACTATTCCTGAACACACAAAACTTGCCTCTGGTTGTCTCTTCATTTTGGTAAGTGAAAATTTTAAGTACAAGACAATTTTGCAAATACTTTTGTATATATTCAAATTCTCTCCCTCACCATGGAAGAATATAATAACCAAACACTTTAAAAAAATTAGACTTTTCATCAACAAAAAGGATAAAATAGAGAATTCTATCATTTTTTTAGTCTAAAACAGGTCAGACTGTATGACAGTGCTAATAAAATACTGTATTGCATCCCCTTGTTTGCTTGAGAATTGCTGTGCTTTATAACTGATAGTTTTCCTATAGCATTTAGGCAGTGAGTGAGCATGAAAGAACTTTTATAGTGCTGCTGCCATTTATAAAGTCAGTATGTAGTAAGAGGCACTTATACTTAAAATAGGAATAATTTTGGTATCTTAGATACCAATTTGTTGTTGCTATTGGTAGATACTGACATTTTAGTGGCAGTTGCTGCAGTAGGACATGGTAGTTTCATTATTTCTTCATAATACGTGCTTTTGTATTATATTTCTCCTTTTTCCCTTCTGAGGTAGATATAAATGGCTTTAATCCATAAAAGTGCTTAACATTTTTCATGCATTATATGAATGGCACTTTATTCTTCTGCCTCTTGATGGGCCATTTAGTTCTGCCAGTGATGGCCTAAGGACAGGCAGTAGTGATCATTAAAATGTCACCCAGAGTTACCATGGTTATTCCAGTTCCACGTATGCAGCAGACCGTGGCTTGTTAGGTAGTGCCTGAGGTGAAGTTACTGTTGACAAATCTCGACATTTTAATTGTCATCACTGTATATATCCAAAAGTCCTGATCTTCAGAACAGCTTCCTGATTAATTATGATGTGAGCAGCCTGGCAAGCATAACTATGGTGTGTGCTATGGCTCTACAGCTCAATGGGTCACTGCATCAAGATACCTGAACTAAATGTCCAGAGCTGGCTAGGTGTGGATATGTGGTGTTCTGCCTCATTGGATGGTTTCTTAGCAGGACTAATTAGGAACAGCAATGCTTTTCTTCCTGGCCATATTAGCACTTTTTCTTTCTCTGAAGAAAAGGTCAGGTGGCATCAAACCAGCTAAAAGTGATCAGATTTAACCTACACTAATACCTAGACCTATTATTTACAGATCTGAATAACACTTGGCAAATGGAAGTTTGTTTGAATGTTCTGCAGCTAGCTACACTATTGTAAAATAAAAGGACAATTTGATTAGTCTAAAAATACCATATTTTTAATAGCAGGTGCTTTTGTGACAAGTAATCCATTTTCTTGTATACTTATGCAAATTGGTTGAAGAAATGCCATTTGTTCTGACACAAAATACACATTTCCCAGGAGTCATATATTTGTTGATTGTGTTGGTACATTTACCACTGCTAATTTTTCAACTGGCTAATAAACAGATTCTCTGTGCTTTGCCATGGATCTCGCAGAAAGCAGAATGTAGCAGAGCTCTGTGAATTCCTGGGTTTGCTCTCAGCGTGGGGAAGAGGTGTGGTGAGCTCTGCTTACTGATACACCACTCCTTTAGAGGTGTCCATCAGCAGAGTGGAGCTGCTCAGTGTCTGCTGGGGGAAACTGTGGTGCTTTTTGTTGCTATGGCTTCAGAGATAAACTTTGTCCATCTTAACAGTTATTGAGAGAGGTATTCTCTCAATACAGAATTGGCATTAAGGAGGAAGAGGATACATGGTTAATCCTTGAAGCATCAATACTACCTTGGTCCAACATTTCAATGCTATAGCCTAGTGTGTTCAGCAAACCCTTGGCAGGAGCAACCTAGTGATGACGAATTTTGCATCTCCTGCTGTGGGTCTCTAATGGAGAAAAATATAAACACAGCAAAGTATGAAGTTCCAGAAGCAGGCTGAAGCTGACTGGTTTATTGCAGTTTGTTGATGCACGATTTGTTCCTTCTCTGCATATTGAATCATTAGCTGATATTAGCAATGTTATCAAAGCAGGCTTTCTCAAGTGCAAACTAAGAGGAAAATACATTCCTACATTAACTCAGGAGCAGTTTTTTTGGCTGTGCCAACCCCTAAGTTTTCACAACAGTTTCCTTGCAGTGCTTCACACAACTCTTACAAATGTGTCATTTAGTAAGACAGCTGCATTAACTACCAGGTCTGGTTTAATACTGGTTTTGCTTTGTGCTTCCGATGGAAGATATAGTTTATTTTCTAATGAAGTACCATAGAAATACAACAAACCTTAGTACTGCCTGCTGTGTTTATGTGAACTGTTTGCTTTGCAGATTTATTCCAGATGGTCCCCCTCCAACCATGTTAATGAGCTAAAAAGCTAATGTAATGTTCCTTCACCTTAATACCTGAGCTACTGTGTGTGCTGTCACGTGTGGCTTTTGACATATTACAGCTATTCACAATTGCATACAGAGGTTAAAGAGGGAAGTGTGGATGAGGTGAGAGAACTTTTCTTCTCAGAAAGGCATGGGGAGCTAAGAAGATTATTTGCCTGCAGTCAGTCAATTCCATTTATCTGCCCCTGCCTCACCTTACAGGGGAGCAGAAAACTTATCTCCTAATTACTGCATTCTAAATACTCTCACAGAAGCATTTGTTGTTCAGAAACGTGTTGTATGTTAGCTCAAAGTAAATCATTGTTTAGGAAAGCAGTAATATCTGAGGGCTTCTGAGAAATGCCTGAGTTTTGCTTCCAGAGCTGAGGCAAACCTGCCTTGCTGCGTTGTGTTGGACCCAGCCAGGGCTTCAGTTCTGGCATTCACACAAGTACTAACTACTGTGTTCCAAGGCATCTACTCCTTATCGGGGCCTGTCAAGGGAAACGCCTGTAGTATTTGAATTTTATGCTTAAAATGAAAGTCCTTCAGATAAGTTAAGTGCATGTTACATACACTAATGTTGGATTGATACATCAGTAATTAATTTGATTAGATTTGTGTTCAAAAATAATAAGACTAACCAAGGGCATCAGATAAAACTCCCTATTCCTACAATGATAATTATGCTTTAAACTCATCTGTGCATATATCTTTTGGCACTCGAGTTGTAGCAGTGATGTATCCCAGGCAGGCAGTAGAATAAAATCTACTTCAGCATCAAAATAAACCACAAAGAGCTTAAGAATCCAACTAACACAGCAAGAAAATAATCTTTGGTGTATTGCTGATCTACAAGTATATTTGCTGGCACTTTATCAAGTAATAAATTCAAGAGAAGTAAAACTGAGACTGGAAAGGCAAAATCAAAACTTCTGGGGAAGATAGCCAAGAAGGAATATTATGTGTAACTGGAGGTCATTCACTCTCTTGACCAAAATGTCTATATTTTAAGTTTCTTTTCCACTAAAGCTGAAAGTTATGGAAGTTCACTTCTGTTTGTTTATTGTCAGTTCAAGAAAATGAATAAAATAATTTTAGATGACCCATGAAGATTTGACAAATTGAGAAGTAGAAAAAAGAGTCTTGGATAAGTTTAAATCCGTCATTTGACCTTTCATAAAATATTATTTGTGTATTTGTCATTTTTATTTGTCATTTTTATACTCTAGGAACACATTCTTTAGGCAGATGTAGCTCCCAAAATATAAAAGCAGACAGCACACGAAGGATGAAGCTGGTTTCTGCATGAACTGTGGTCACTTACATGAATCCTAAAGGGGAGTCTACTAAGTGCTCCTAGCAATTAATATCTTTCTAGTATTTTTTCCTTCTAACATTTTTGCATAAAAGTAGAAAGAGGATTCACATTGATTAAACAACATAGGATATAGCTGCCCCATAGCAGACAAGCACATATTCAATTTGTCTCTGCTTTAGGAGAGTAAATCCATCCACCAGAATGTAATCATACAAATCTGCTACAAAATTTTAAAGCTGGGAAGATTTTATTTTTAAAGAGGAGATGGATAATGCTCAATTAAAAAGAAAAATAGCATTTTTCAGTTTAAACGGTACTGGAACTTGAATCCTCTTGCCACGCTTGGATGAAAGACCACCAGACCTGACACAGAACTGAATGGATGACTGTAGGACCAGCTATCAAGGCATAACAAAAAACACTGGATGATTTTGAGATATTTCAATTAGAGATACATTTCTAAACAACGTAGGGGTATAGACCATGTTATTGCAGTTTTGTAAAGTCTGAGAGACTTCTGAGAGAGACAGATTAATGAACCCTGAGCTAAAAACCAGTGATTTTGTCAAAACTCAAATCAGTATTTCTCAAGAAAGACTAATTTCCAGGGGTTTATTTCCCAAATTGAACCATAGCTTTGAAATTTCAAAATTCTTCATAGAAATCTCTGAAAAATTACGTTAGACGTACAACACTGATGTTATCCAAGACAGAATAAGAGAGGGAAATGCAATGCTGATAAGGTCAAAATCATCATGCTTTCAGTCTTGTTTGGATTCATGCACACTAATATTATAATAAGATGATAACATGAGTGTAAAACAATTCAACCATGTCATAATAAGCTATTTTCAATAGCTTTGAAAATATTCTTACCTTATATTATCTAAAATATTCTAAATATTATACATATTATAATAATATTTATGTAATATCACTGTAATATATTAGAAATATTTTCATGTCTTTCTCGTTACATGGATTCTCTCCTATTATGTACACTGATTTCACCAAATCAGACCTGATGTTGTTATAAAAATTTGGAGTAGATCTTATCACAACTGCTTGTGAATCTGTGTGCAAACAGAACAGACTTCCTATTGGAAATTTTAATGCTAGTTGCACTTTGCTGAAATTAAAAGTTATTGGGAGGAGATCTGACAGACAGCAAAAACTGAAATGAAAAGGTGGAGTTATTTAGAAACAGTGGATGTCCTCAAAGCCATAATTCTTCTGTCAGAAGGCAGAGTTGGCACTCCCAACCAACCAGCAAATCTCTATAACAAACAAATACACACTGTAGCTATGGAGAGAGACAAAAGTAACCGTAAAAATTATTTCATAACAATGGAACACAGTGCTACACATAACACTCTGAATGTATCTATATATTGTCAACAGTGCTGAGAATGATAAATACACTTCAACATAACAGAGAATAAAGATGTCTCAATACTGGCATGAGTCTATTATTTATATGGTTCTAGGATTGATTGTATTGTCAGTAATGTTTTTTCCTTTCTTTTCTTTTATTCTGTATTAAGCAGAAATAACCTTTGCAAAGAAAAGATTGAAAAATCACACATTGAGCAGAGTAGGTCTTCTATTGTAATTAAAAATGCAATATATTGTAGTTCTACTGGGAAAACTTAAATGGATTTGATGACTAATGATGACTAAAACCACATTATTATATGTGATTGCAATCAAGACAAAGAAAAATCTCATAACTGAATCACTTGTAGAAGGTTTAAGTATGAACAGTTACCTCAAGCACTTCAGCATTCAGCAGCAAATGCAGAAGGCAAGAGAGATTTTCAGTTACTGCCGGAGCAATTCCCAGGCAGGCAGAACTACCAAGTAGTTACACTCCAACAAAAAGTCTGCATTTACTGTGCACTGTTAAGATCACTGGAGTTGCCACAAGTCAATGGATGCTGGAGGAAATACCATCCATGAAACTATTTTCCATTCCTCTAAATGAACAGGACATTTATAGAGAAATGGGTGGTACTGTGCAATGAAGAAAGATGGATGGAAATAGCAAAACCACAAGCCGTTAGATATAACAAATTCATGATCTGGGCAATTTTAATATTAAAATTACTAACCTGTAGTAAGAAAGCCAGTGTTGATTTTCCAAATAGGTACTCTATACTCTTTTATATTATTGTTATCTGTTCCTATATGAGCTGTCACTTAGCTTATCTTGTCCATGACATTTTATGGCTATATGCAGCCAGGAGAGAAGATACTAGTACTGTGAGCAATCAGTTTCAGATTCCCTTTGTTTTCCAAAACAAGGAGGATTAACATCTAAATGTGGGAAATGTATACTTAAGAGGGAAAGGAAAAGAGCCTTTCAGCCAGCCGTTCATGGGACCACTTTGTTTAGAAGAATGCAGAATCTCTAGGAGGACTTTGATATTTATTAAGAGTGGAAAATGGGGAGGATTAGATGTTAGCGATGGGGTATCAGGATTCAGATTAATAGGGATATAATTCTTTGAGGAGGGAAAAGCACATTTCCTTTTAGATTAATTAACACATTGTGCTAAAGGACCAAACCAGCTGTCCTTGACCTCCTTTAAGAACAAGCGAGCAACACTCCTTGTACAACTGCTCTTCCATCATATGTCCTCCTTCTTTTTTGTCAGCTTAAGTAATAACAAGTTAGCATAGGAAATCACTTCCAAGTTACAACATTTTCCGTAGATGTAGATTTGTAACAGTTTATGCTGGACCCTGCAGTATTGAATTTTACTGGCTTCATGCCAAAGTTTGATAAGCATCCAAAGTTGGTTTTGTATGGAGATCAAGAGCTACCTCCTTAAAACAGGCAACAAACAGTTTAGATTGCAACAGTAAAAATGGATAGATATCAAACTCTCTATCAGAAATTCAGACCTGACTCTTGTCAGGAAAATACTGATTTGCCAAGTAGAAAATCAGAATATATCCCCAGAGGAAAGCCAAAGTACATGGTTAAAAATAATATGTAAGGAAAAAAATCTACAAACCATTAAATGTCAAACAGAAAAGAATGCGGAAGAAGAATGCACATCAGTGATGTGAAAGCTGGTTGGAAATCTAGGGAACATCTACCATCTTAGTAACTAACAGAAACTGCAATCCACTCAGTCACTTTGTACAGATGTGACAGAGCATACGAAGACACGTCTTGCTGCAGTCAAAACGTGAGCTTTCCTCAAGTGAGAGGAGAAATTTGTTCACAAGATTCAGTTTAAAAACTGCAAAGTCAAGCAAATAAGTATCAAAATATAGACAAAAAAATGTATATATGTGTGTGTGTGTGTGTGTGTGTGTGTGTGTGTGTGTGTGTGTGTGTGTAAAAAAGGTCTGTAAGGATCCAGGGAAGACATACCTATAATACAAAAATCCACATGAAGTTTAAAGTAAAATTAATGGTAAATGCCCAGACACACACACTGGAACTAAGTTCAGTCCTGAGAACCATGAACAGTGTGTGAGATACAAAGATGAATTAGCAAAATAAGCACTAGTAATTTTAAACTTGTAGGCTTCCATGAAGTGCCTAAGGAAAGGGTGTATGTCATGGACAGGATAATAACTTCGGTATCAAATCTGAACCAGACAGGAATTGGCTGATTGTACCATATGAAGATATGATCACAGGAAATGTATGTCTCACAAAGATATATGTATGTTTTTGACAGGATGTGCAAGGGGCTTGTTCTTTTCTTTTTCCAGGAGACCAAAATTCCATATGCCTAGAAAAAAAGGTAATTGGAAAAGCTTACAGAACACTCAGAAAATGGCATGATGTGTAAAGTAGTAGACTTGACATAATAGGTCTCAAAGTCTAATTATTGGACTATTGGAAAAACAGAGGGGACCAAGTCAATTTTTCACTGAGCCTAAGGAAACAAATAAAAATATTGTAACCAAAGTCTTGTTCAAATAGCAGAAATGCTCTGAGATCTTTGAGAAGTTGAATGCATAAGCAGGATTTTGGCACATTGAGTACCATGCCTAGCAAGTTCAGTTTGCTAAAAGTTAAAAATTGCCAGAAAACACTTTCTTAATGTTGTTTTCCGAAAAAGTTTGGTACTGGTAACCTCTCGGTGTATATCAACAGAGACGCACGTAGGTCTCTCAGTAGTCAAAACATGAACAGACAGACACCTAAGGAAGCTCTCTTAATGAGTTTTGAGAACTGGGACATTGCAAGAAAAAGTAATTTAAAAGAGAACTCTGCAAATATCATTTGCAGTCTCCAGGATTTAACATCTCTGAACAGGCCAAGACCAAAGAATAAAAGAATGAATGTGCTGTCCTGCTGTGCTGTACTGCATGTGAAATGTTATCAGTTAATTCAGATACATGTGATCAGCCGTAACAATTTGCCTAAACCTCTTGCATCAACACAAAATCAACATGGATGCTAGAGAATAAAAGGATTCAGAGTTCTGATGCCCATTCCAAATTTCTTTTGGATAGGGAAAAGATAAAAAACTCCTCACAAACATTTCAAAAGGAAAATTTGGGAGCTGTGTTGCTACATAGACATGTGCTTGAATGTCTGCCTCTGACATGCGACATCAGAAATGTGACTACAGCAGAAAAAAATGCGTGAATAAATCACAAAGGAAAAGCAAAGGCCTGGGTGCAGCTGTACAGAGCTTTATTGTTTGCAGTATGAGGATAATTTTAAAACCCAAGTTAGCCCATGTACTGCTGATATTTCACTACAGAGAAAGAAAATGTGAACAAGCATGAAGAAAGGCAAAAAAATTTTGGAAAATAGAGAATTCTTCTATAGTGTGAGTTTTATGACTATCATCTCCTTTAAAGAGTTCTCTCAGAAATGTAGTTTTACCTAACACATATACAAATGGAACGGCACAAAGCAGGGAATGCAAATGGCTGGAAAGCACCATATTTAAAGATCATGCAGTGTCTGGGGAAGAGCAGGATAGACATGAAGAAGTCAGTGTTTCCCATTGCCATTTTTCCAATTCAAAAAAGGGATTTCCGTGATCACCATGGTGTTCCTAGGAGAACTATATCTGCCAAAAGCCAGAGGGAGTCTTGGGATCCCACACATGCATTGATTGTCATGGTAATTGTGATCACTATGATGTCCAGTGCACCTCTGTGCTGGCACTCATTCCTCTGACTCCAGCAGGTCCTCAGCCATTGGTCATGGTCATCCCATTAGGTGGATCTGCTGCTCTGGGGGGGCAGTGGATGCTGAGGAAGGTTGGCACAGTTTCAGTGGTAGGAATCGTGCACTCTCTGATATGGTAAATACTTGTATTTACTCTATAAGAGAGTATGAAAAAGATAATTAGACAGTATCCATGTAATTCTGATACTGGGTTGTACTATCTGATTTAAAACCGGTTTTACTTGACACAAAATTTCTCTGTTTTTTCTGTTGCAAGGGAATAAAGAAGATGCATAACTGATGGGTGCCATTTCAGGTATAAACACAAAAATGTAAGAGAGTTGGATAGAAGTCCTATATAACGTGTGGGCTAAGCATATATGTGGGATTTTAATATTATATCACTTCTCTGGGGACACCCCGTTGTCGCGGGGGAGAAGCTTGCGTGCCCTCATGAGGTTGAGAGCTTTGCTGGCGGTGGTATGTGCCTACGGTAGGGTATCCCATGCCAGACAGGTCTCAGCTGAAGGACCAGACGAAGTGTGTCCACGGGCAGGATGGGCTCGCTAGCCGTCTGGCAACTATCCTAGGAGAAGGACAACTCTAACTCCAAACCCAGGCAGATGGAGTTTGCTTAGCTCTGTAATGCCATCCATCTAAGAGAATGAGACTCTAACCAAACCTACGTCCTGAGGTGTTCGTTGTCACTGTCCAAGTTCGCTCAGCCATGGCAGATTAACCTTAGGAATAAGGGGTGGGGCCAATTCCACGCACACTGTGCCTCAACTAAAAAATCCATTGCACAGGCTCGAAGGGTTCACCCACATTGCAAAGCCTTGCAGTGACAGGCAAGGGACAAAACACCAGGTGATAGGAAGCACTGGAAGCTGCAGGCCCAACTCTACGTGCAGGCAGTTCAGGACATTGCTCATTCAAGACTGACCCCAGAGATGACAGTCTGGTTCAGCAGCATCCTGAATGACCAAGCAGCCTTTTCTAAGGACAGCACTGCTTGTTCCACATGGAGAGGGGCCTAGCAAAGGTGGCCTAAACAAAGCTCGTCTCCTCACCTGGTTGGATAACCACGACCAACCAGCATCTTCTGATGTGGTCAAACAAAAACAAAGACAAAGAGACAAAGACATACACCTGCCTCCAAAGGTGTGTTCAAATTGACACTCACTTGTTGGAACATCAGAACCATGCTTGATACTGTGGATAGTAGACATCCTGAGCGCCGTTCTGCTCTAATTGCCCACGAACCGTCACAGCTCAACATCGACATTGCTGCTCTCAGTGAAGTTCATCTTCATGAGGAAGGCAGCCTTAAAGAACATGGTGCTGGCTACACACTCTACTGGTCAGGCAAACCCAAAACTGAAAGTCACCTTTCAGGAGTTGGCTTCATCATTAAAAATTCCATTGCCTCCAAACTTGAAAATCTGCCAACAGGTCGTTCCGATCGCATTATGTCCTTACGCCTCCCACTACACGACAAGCAACATGTTGTTCTTTTTAGCATATATGCCTCAACTCTCCAAGCTGAAAAAGACAAATTCTACATTGACTTGCTCCACCTCACCCAAAAGGTTCCTGCAGATGATAAGATAATAATCCTTGGTGACTTCAACGCCAGAGTAGGAAAGAACTCTGAAGCCTGGAAAGGAGTCCTGGACAAGCATGGTGTTGGAAACTGCAATGACAACGGACTGTCATCAATGGTCCACTCTGGCCTCCAATCGGGATTCATAGGGACACACTGTTCACGATGCTGCTGCTTCCTTTGAGAACGCACACAGAATCAGTCTCGAGGAGAAAAGACAACACAGACAGATCCTGCATCAGCCTTTTTAGCCACCAGCACTCTTGCAGCAAGCGTGGGTAGTGCCCTTCCCAAATCTTTGTTCACAAAGCCTAGCCATAAAGAATATTATATCAATAGCCTTGTAGCTGTGTATTAGATTAAAAGGCACAGAACTGATTTCTCAATAATCTATTAATGTAGAATCTACATGAAAAAATTGAGTCATAATTTGGAAAAGCAAGTGCAGTAAAAGTATCACACTCATTACAAAACAGAAAAATGATAAAAAGGTTCATAAATTTCACTTCATGCTTATTGTATATTGCACTGGGAGCTGAACTGAAGTTTCTGGTTGTGCTTTATATCCCACTAATAGGGTCTATTCTGGGTTATGTTTTCAGAATTACGGCTGTCTCTCCCTCGGTTAAACTGCAGTTGGAAAGAATTAAAACATCAGTTTCTTAAGTGTATATATGCGCATGTATATATACTTGTTAGCAGTTTGGATAGAAGATTTCCCTTTATAAGGCTGAACGAGGAATAACACAAAAGTGTTCAAATTGTACTATTATTTTAAAGTATAAAGCATGAACATATTCTTATCTCTTTGTTTTCATCTGGAAAATGGCCAGTATAAGAGAATTGTATGTAGTCCTAAACCAGCTTCTGCATCATAGTTATTTAAAGCTCAAACCTTCCTGAAGTTTCATTGAGTCAGAGTAGTGCTGTGCTTCCCCTCACATGCTGATGGCATGTCTTTAAAGTATATAGCCCAGCTTCGGTGCTCAATACCTGGAATCAGGGTTGGGTTTTTTTGCTTGAGAGAAAGATATTGTTAAGAAGTTGAGGTATCCTGTTCTTGCTTTAATTGAATGATGAAACATCTTGTCCTTTTTGACTGTGAGTAATAAAGCATTGCTATTTGGGTAGTATCAGCTATTCATGTGTCATTACAAGGATATTTTAGCAGCTGGTGTAGTTCTTAAACAAGTCAGCCATAAATTAAAGTACAAGAACATGTTTATTCTTCCCCCTTTTAAACTGATGTGGAAACACTGGACTTTCCCAATTTGGAAACACTAGACTTGCCTGTTTATGAGTTTTTAGGGAATAGGGGATGTATCCCCAGCTGCATCAGATGGCATGGCTCCTCGTGTTACTGCTGCTGTGTTAGTGTAGTGAGGCTGGCTGACTTACACACAGTAAGGATCTGCACTGCAGCTACACTGTGGAGGTGTTGTCTTCAGAAGAGAAACACTTGTGGCCCTATTAAAGCTTTTTTCAGAAGATTAATTTGATCTGTTCTTGTCCATTTCTTGGGCTTCTGACAATGTCTCTTGTAGACCCAGTCCTCCTATGAGCTCAAGAAAGGCAGTTCCTTACATCAGCTTACCGTACTGTTGCGCTATTTCATTAGCTTTTAGAATAATTTATATCACAATTTCCATATGAGAAAGATAATTGAAATAACAGCAGAGATATTTGCATGTGGATGAATTTCTTATATCCAAACCTCGGCTCATTTACACATTGTTAATAACCAGGAGCATCCTAGAGAAGCACAGAGTGCTCAACTTTGGTCATTTTCTTGTCACAAAAATGGCTCTAATTCCCAGAAATTACAGTCTGCAGTCAAGGCACCTGGATTCATCATCAGCAAATTATTTAAAGTTTTAATAAGCAGTTATGCTAAAGAGTAAGAAAACTATGATATAAGCACTTTTTTGCTGTTATAATATTATGCTTAGGGAAGTCCTTATCATTAAAAACTACATGAGAAGCATATTAATGTAAACAATTCCAACAAGTCATCTCTTGTATCCTAATTAGATAGGGGAAAGAAAGGGGGAAAATGTGCTTATCATAGCTGGATTGTACAAAGTATGCTTGATTTGGCTAATTATCAACACTGTTGATTAGAGTCCTCCTGAGCCTTTCACTAAAAGAAACATTGCGCTGGATGACCTCTTATTTTCTTTCCTGCTATTTGTGTGACCTTCGTTGTTCCAGTGGTATAACAACCCAGGCACACATAGATGTAAAAAACTTAAGGAGTACACTGGTACCTGTATTCCTTCTGCCAAAAGCAGCTGAACTTTTAAGCCCATGTGTTTCAGCCTTGCTACTCTTGCGTATGCATGGTTCCCTGTGACAGCTGGAGCGGCACATGCAGAAACACTTCAGAATGAAAAGTTCATCAGTTTGGATGAACTGTGCTTTGAGAAAGAACTTTCCACTGTCTGAACCACCATAGTGGTTACTAGGGAGTGGGAACTGTGAGTTTGAATAGCCAAAAAAGTGACAGATTGTCGTAACTGTGGTGCAAGTCCAGACGCAGCTGTGATTGGAAAAGGATGACAAGATAGGGAAAAGGCAAGAAATGGCAAAGGATAGTGAACCTCTGCTCTACATACGAAGGGAAGTGTTGGGTTTCCAGTAAATCTCAGCTTGCTTATCAATTCAACTACAGCCTTGCTGAGTTTTAAAGAGGGCCAGATTTATCAAGAGTGCAGGATTTTCCCATTCTGATATAAACATTGTTACTCATATCACATAAGGAATTCAAAATTAATACAGTTTCATCATATCATATGTAGGACAGAGATACTTGGAATGCATCATTTCTGCAGCAAGTCTACAAATCATATGAAATCTAATGAGTTATTTTGTCACATGCTTTTCCAATTATGCTCTGATCTTCTGTTCCAATTGCTAAGGAACTAAACCCAAATAATTTAAGAGCCTAGGTTTATGTTTGAGTTTGCAAGAAGCCTTCCAAATGAAATTTTTTAAAAAAATAGAAATCCTGATCTTGTTTGGGATGCATCATTCCAATTTTTGTCCATGGAAAACCAAGAACCTTGTGACTGTACAGCTGCCATCGGAAAACATAATGTCATTCCCTGGCCTGCATTAACCTTGACAGAGATTTGCCTTTACATTGTGACTGAGTGCCCTGATTACTAAAACATTGCTTTTTTACACAGTGGTGTCAGATTCTTTGTCTCTGTTTTTGACTTGGGCCAATCTAACAAAGCTGTCATATATACTACTGTGAAGAGTTCTGTTTCAATGCATTCCCATTTTTTAGGAAAATCATTAGACTTTATTTATTGTTATATGTGTTCCCTTCAAAGTCAATTGTTCTTTGAGGAAGTAGGAGTCACCAGCATATAAGGATTAGTTTGAAACACCACTATTTCACAAAGTGCAAAAAAGTGTGAAACCTCTTCTACACTTCATTCAATGTCTTTTCCATTGTTCAAGGTTACACTGTACTTTAAAACCTCCAGAAACTTGGTATGGGTAGAAGAAAATCATACATAGTATTTTTAAAATCAGCAGATCTTTTAGTATCACAGTGCAAAGAACCGTATTTACTGTATTTGAGCTCACTTACTATAATTACAGGGACTGTTTTTAAAATTAGTGTAAGTAGTAGAAACTTTAGTTAATATTGAGGAACTATCACCCTGCAGAAATTTTAATGGTGCTAGAAATGGTAATTGTTTTTCTCAAGGAATGAACAGAGATATTTCAAATTGTATCTTCAAAAAAAAATCTTAGATTCTTACCCCTCTCACACAAAAAAAATATTGAGAAAAATATCCTTTTTACCTTTTTTCTCTCCCAAAATAGATATATCTCCAAGAAGCTTGTCTTTGTAGTATATGTGTTTGTGTGTGAGAGACAAATAGGATTTCTGTCTCTGACATAAAAGAGCATCATGTAGTACACACACACTCAAACACATGCTTTCAGCATACAATGACTTTTTTCAGTTTTGTACAACTGAGCAAGCAGAGCACATAGGAATTGTTATGGACAGTACAGGTGATGAATACTAAACTGCACAGTGCTGATGGGAACCAAAAGAGTAAACTTCCAAAAAAATTGCCTCTTTTCAACTACTATTGGCAGTTTTGTGATACTAATTTCACTGAATTGTAGCTGTGGACTAGTCCTTCCAGGATCATTAAGTACTTTCTGTTCTTGCCAGTTTTCCATCAGAGGCCCTGCTGGGGTCTAGACTATGGTGAAGGACACACTCCTGCGTGTGTGGATCAGCTTCTGTAAGACGCCTGTGACAATTTCAGCTTACTTACGAAGCATATCGCCCATCTGTACATGCAATATGTTTTCCAGGGAAACAACAAACTTTAGTCAAATGAAATGTGGTTAAGTTTTAATGAGGAAAAGATTGTGTTGGAAGCAAAGAATTTTTCATGCTTCGCAGACCTCTCCTTCAGTATCTCTTACCCTGCCGCAAAGAAGAAATTCCGTTAGGAGAATCAGATGTTGGATGGCCTGGGTGCTTGCCATCAAACTCCCATAAATTCAGAGATCTCATCTAACAATGTGCAAACCAGATTTTACAGTTCTTGATTTCACTGCCCATATAAAAGTGGTAGTTAAATAACTAAAATACGTATTCTTCCTTTTTTCCAGTTGGCTTCTTGTCCATTTTATTCTTGGCCTACACAGAATTTCCTACAAGGAAATGTACCACACAGTAGCCAACTGTTAAAAATTATTGTTACTATATGGGAGATTTTTTTCAATTTTGTACATAATCTTTTCTGACATTGTGCAATAACACTGTCCATGAAATTAAGTTGAAGTTTCTTGTTGTGGAATAAAAAGAAAACCTTAAACAAAATCTTAAACTCACTTTTCAATGTGTTCTTTAATAAGAAAAAGTACGACATTTTCTTTAGTCATCTTTTAGCAGAGGGATCTTATTCTGCTTTTATGATTTCGGCATTCGGCGTGGGATTTACAAACTGGAAAGGAAGGCACTGAGGAAGGCTCTAAAAGTGCTTTCAATGTAATGTAGGTAAACAGGCTGACATGTTTTAGGAAGGAATATTGTATTCTCAAACTGTTCTATGATGGCAAAAAGATTTAAATTCACAATATTTCAATGTACTGCCACTAATCATAACCTAGTAAAGCACCATTACATGACACAACATTAAAAATGCCACATGTACAGGTGAATTAATGTCCAATTTGACAGATACAAAATTTACAGCCTTACATAGGGTTTCATGGTCTAAAAGCATGTAAGGTGTTTATTGGAGAAAACTCAATACTGGATCAACCCTACCCTTCCAAATATTCCTCTATCTAATTCATTTGGCAGTGCTTTCTTAGCAGTACTAGTAGTCTTCATCCTGCAGGAATAACAAATTCATTAACTGACAACACCTTATTCCTGGATGAGGAAATACATTCAACTGCCAACTAAAATACAACTTCCAGCCTGTAGGTTTTGATGAGCTGTTGAAGAAACTCCATCAGTACTTTTCTCCTTTTGGTGAACACACACATTTTTATTTTGTTATTCTAAAACTCCTAACTTTATGATGGCTTTCCAGAAGAGTATCTAAGTTTATAATTCCATACCAGTGTAGATGTACTATATCACTGCGTAGTGTATGCATTGAGATTTCCTTAGGGTATGAAGATGAATTCTGCTCCAAGGTCTGTTACTGCAACTCTGTTGACGTCACTGTTGTAATGAAGACTTTCTTAGAGTAAAAATTGCATAAATACAGATTGATGTTATTAAAATAGTCTAAAAAAAAGGCACCAGTGTGAAAGAAAAGCAAGCCAAACAAGCATGGCAAGATTTACAAATTATTTCATTCACAAATTGTCCAGGGAAAGTTATGCCTTGTGGGCATATTCATTTACTGCCTTACGATTAAATACCCGTTGTATGTAATTACACTTTCACGCATCTTAACCTACTTGTGAGAATAAATTGATTTCCTAAATGCTTCTGCATTATCTCAGTCACTTCACATTTATATTGCAACAATGAAAACATATCTCCCAAACATTTAGCCTTTAAATTAAGAACTAACTTTATGGATGCAAATATGGAATATATTCTTCACTACCTGTCTAAATTGCCTATGGTCTGATCCTCAGTATCCAAAGTCTCAGAGTATTTTGCTCTGATATTTTTGTGTATAATTCCGTTCTTCAATGTTTCATATCTAGTAGCCAATCTTAGATGATATTTAATGTAGTTCAGGTTAGACTTAGACCATTCACTTGGAAGCTCTGGGGACTGTGTGCTTCTTGTAGGTGTATAGATGCTTCTGGGGAGCAGGCTCCCAAGTTTGGCTTGGGATCTTCAGGTACTCAAGGCACATTCTTAGATACAAACAATAGTGATAAGTTTCCTGATGCTTTAGCATTGTTTATCCATAACAGGCATTTTTCTTATTTGTCATCTCTAGGAATTTGTCATGATTGTTGTCTTTGGTTTGGAATTTATTATTCGTATCTGGTCTGCTGGATGCTGTTGTCGATATCGAGGATGGCAAGGAAGACTGCGCTTTGCAAGGAAACCATTCTGTGTAATAGGTGAGTGTCCCAGCTCTAGTTTATCTTAAGATTAAAATAAACACCTTCCCCCTCTTTTTTTTTTGCTTCTGAATGAAAACTACTGGAATCAGACTCTTTTTACAGTAACCAGCTCTAAATCCAGAACAGCTGTATGTCAGCTGTCATCTACCCATGGTTTCTCTAGATATAAAATCACAATGCCCTTAAATACCAGCCAGTCCATGTTTCTCACATTCTCCAAAAGACATTTTCCCATGCATATCATACACCTAGCCTGTATATTGGACAAATGAGGGGTTGAGAGCTGGTCTGATTGAAAATCATGGGAGCTGTATGCATTTAATGGATGTATTACATGTCTTTTACATGCACAAATAGATACCACACACATATGTGTACACATTGTGTTCTCCTTATTTAACCTCTGTGATCAGACATGTGCACTGCAATAAGTTTGAAAACCTACATAGAAACTTCTTCTGAGAACATTGCTCCTTCCTGTGTTGCTGTTCTCTGCATGACAGTCCAGGTACTGCTCTGCAGTGACACTAGCACAGGATATAGCCTACTTCTTTTCTAGGTATTTCAAGACTGTATACCCCACCTTTTTTGCTCTAGAATTCGTCTATGAGAATGATGAAGAGGCTCACAACCAGTCAAACCCCTATTTTGAAAAGGAATCTTCAGGAGAACTGTTTTCCAATAAAGGCAGAAGTCAGGGATGGCTAAACAAATTCATCTGATCATGTCTTATTTTTCCAATGGCTTGGAGGAAATCCTTTTTATAGATCATCAGTGAAACTTCAGAATATCAATACCCCAATTTCTCTCTCAACTTCCTCTCTCCAGCCTTTAATTTCATTTGCCTATATCTTAAAATAACTTATGGATCAACTGGGGCAGGAAACATGTTCGTCCATTCATCTCTACAGCAGCTAATACACAGAGCCACGTGCTTACAGCCGTTAAAAACGGGGATCTCAGTGTAAACAGTGAATAACAAGTTGTCGTGTAGATGAATGCCATCCTGGTCAAAAAAGAGTTACACAGCGTTCCATGGCATAGCAGACCAGTACACTTGTTAGGGCTACTGCATAAAGCAAGCTTTTTTCCTTCTGCCTCATTTCCTGGTAAATCCACACCTTCTACTACTTTGTAAGTCCCCCAGTGGAGAAGGTTGCATGAGTAGGTGGAAAGACATCACAGACTGTATCGTCCTTTGAAATTAACACCCCATCTATGCTCTATTATGACACTGTGAGAGAGGAGCAAATATCAGGATTGGCATTCGTTTTGTTCAGGCAGCAGGGGAGGTGGGTAGATGCCTTACCAGGACACACATTTGCCCATCTCCCTGCCTAGCTGAAAGCAGAAATCATCAAACATAGCTATCCTCCTTAACTAGACTTATCACTATTCCAAGATTTTATGGTGCACTTGGAACTTTGCAGTAGTCACACAACTACTTCAGTTTTGTCAGCAGACAAACATAATGAATCACCATTTGGTAAAACAACTTACACCCGCAATTTAGAACTTAGTAGAAACACCTTTAAGGAATTTGAAGTTACTAGAAGCATTTGACTTCTCAGGGCATTTTGCTGCTCTCCCAAATGTCATTGTTCAGTTCAGCTTTTGTTTCTCCTCCCTTTGTGTCTCCACTCAACTGGCAAGTTTTATAGTAGTGATTAACAACAGTTTGAGCTGTTAATTCCCAGCAAACCTGAATAGAGAGGTCTTCCTTTTCCAAAACTCTGCATATTTAAAAGACATGCCGATGTGGTTCTGATGGACATGGTTTAGTAGTGGACTTATCAGTGCTGGGTTAATGGTTTGACTCAACGATCTGAGAGTCCTTTCCAAACTAAACAATTCTATGATTCATGGGGTGACTGCTGTAGATTTCCACCCTTTCCTTTAAACAACTTGTATCTACCCTCCTGCTTTGGGTGAAATAGTTCAGGCAGGTCTGGCACAGACCTCCCTGCATGTTGGGGTTTACTTCACTTGAATGTGGTATCCCCTCCCTTCTCTGGAGTTCACCTGCTCTTCCTGTTTCACCTATGTTTACATAGGCAATCTCTGACCTTAAAAATGTCTTTTCCTACTTGCAACACCATCGCTTGCTAGCTGAATTAATTAGTAAACAACAGTCTATTGCTTGTGGATGTCTTCCTGTGCTGGTTCACTGGATAGAAAGAAAACTTCGTTCTGCAGCTTCTGGAAAATAAACCAATAGCTTGAATTTCTTGCCATTGAATATTCTGTGTCTCTCTCCTACTGATTGATTTTGGTTCATTTCTGTACTTAAGTATCCCAGAATGAGTTTCTGACATTCTGATGTTCAGCATCTGTCCAGATTTGATCTTTTGAGGAAGAACCAAGTTGCCTTGTAGCTCTTGCTACATACAGTAGCTTTTTGCTGGACACATTGGTTTTGTAGTCATGGCAAAGTGCTGCAGCAGCAAAGGTCAGCAGGCTGTGTTAACCAGAGCACAAGCAGTAGGCGAAGACACATGATAATCTCTCCTTACTCATCGCTCATTAGATCACATCCAAGATACTGCACACCCTTTCCCCACTCCAACACCATACCTGAAAGACCTTAATAAACTGGAGTGAGTTTAGTGAAGCCACCAAGATGATCAGTGCTGAAGCAGTTGCCCTGTGAGGAGAGGATGAGGAACCTGGGCATGTTCAGCCTGGAGAAAGGATGGCTTCAGGGGGAACTCAGTGAAATCAGTGCTAAGGTCTCCTTAAGAGCACATGGAAAATTTGGGCCTATTACTTTTAATTATTCACTTAGTCATCCATTAAATTATATTTTCTGTTTATTATTACAGTGGAACAATAATATTTTAGAAGACTTAGTCTGCTTACTATTAATTAAATTTGCTATATATCTCCATCAGGTCTGTTCTCTGATTATTTTTGTAATTAAACACATGTCACATAGGGGAATGGCCTGAGAGCTAGAAATAATAAATTTGAGGATTGCCTTAAATATCACATTCAGACAGCTTTTACTTTTTCCATTTATAACCTAATAACCAGAGAACTTTTATTCAGAGCCAAAGCTCTGTGCTTATGTTAGTGTGCCTACTATGTCACTTTTCTGATAAATTAGTTCATCAAGCATCACTATGTGCTACCAGGTTAGTAATTGCATCTATCAAATTATTTTACAGTTTTCTACCTTTGTTTGTTTCTGTAAAAAATGGGAATTAGAGTGTAGTATTAAACCTTGATTTGTATTTTGTCCCATGTCAGGAGTGACTTGCCATCCCTCATTTTCCCTGATTGTATATGAGCTTGTGTACATAATGTAAGGGGCATAGAAACACATCCTTCCAGGCACATAAGGTGCTTAAATATGTACATGCCTCTGCAAATCCTAAATTTCCCAGGCATATCATTCTGAAGCTTGGCTGTTAGCACTGCAGAGCAATGTTGCTGTGTTGTATTGTTCAGAAGAGCAGAAATACAAGCATTGCGTATTCTAACTGCTGCCTCTGGAGCCCAAGGATGCCGACAGCCAGGAAGAACATTATGCCTCTGCCTTAGCTCCCTGAAGATCCCTGAAATAAAAAAGACAACCTGGAAAGAAGTATGGTATCCCCTCCCTGTCAAGCCATTCACAGACACTGAAATAAATTAAGAATCCATTGTCCTTCCTTTAGCAGTGGGGCTCCTGGATGGTGGTATGTGACCTGACAGAATTAAACTTCTGGCCACTCTCCAATGTGTATCAGAGGTTTTACTGTCACAATGAAATCTTAGTCTATGTGGCCAGCTTCCACGTAGCACATTGTAAAAATAATTAGGAATAATAAATAAGAAGCTGTGGGTCAGAAGAGTAAGATCCGGCTGATCTCACCTGCCTGTCTGAAGTCTAATAGGCTTTCAGAGGAACTTCTTTCTTTCCACCGACTCTGTAAGAGACTTTGGAACTCCTATGTGAGGAAGCGTGGGAAGGGCAAATTAATTTTAATCCCAGAATCATAGAATATCCTGAGCTGGAAGGAACTCTCAAACATCACTGAAATACAGCTCCTGGGCCTGTACAGGACAGCCCCAAAAATCACATCATGTGCCTGAGAGTGTTGTCCAAACACTTTTTGAACTCTGTTAGGCTTGGTGCTGTGACCACTTCCCTGGGGATCCTATTCCAATGCCCAGCCACACTCTGGGTGCCTACTGCTCCCATTCCCCTCATGAGGAAGTTGTAGACTGTAGTAAGATCTCTCTTCAGTCTCCTCTTCTCCAGGCTGAACAGACTAAATGACCTCAACTGCTCCTTGTATGGCTTCCCCTCAAGGCCCTTCACCATCTTTGTAGCCTTCTCTCTCATAGCTTAATGTCTTTCTTGTATTGTGGTGCCCAAAACTGCACACAACATTCAAGGTGAGGCCACCCCAGTGCAGAGCAGAGAGGGACAACCCCCTGCCTTGCCCAGCTGGTGATGCTGTGCCTGGTGCCCTCCCCAGACATGGTTGGCCCTCCTGGCTGCCAGGGCACTGCTGACTCTAGGGTCTAAACTGTATGCAATTTAAATTTGGGGTTTGAAATGCCTATTTCTATTTCTGATTTTTTTTACCTTAAATTTGAGCCTACTTCTAGTAATAAAACATTCCTCCAGGGTAATTAGACTTCCTGGTGGCCCAGCTGAGTGAAAGATTCCACATATTTCAGTGAGCCCATTAGCAGTTACACCACAGCTGCTTCTATTTTACCTCTAGTCAAGCTACAGCATGATGGAAATGTCAAAAGTTCAAATTCTGTTGAGGCTGCAGAATGAACAAATTCCCAACAGAAAGCTTAAGCCCATTATCTGTAATCAGGCTCTTGAACTTCATGGCTGGCAAACCTTGTTTCAGAGCATTAAGTGATAGCAGCAACTGTTGCTTATTACTGGATCTATTTTTCATTAATTAGAGTAGTAATGAACCTTCTTGTGGCACTTTTGTCAAACCTTTATAAACAAATACCTATCTAGTGTTTTACAAGATCTTATGAACATTTAGTTTGATTTATTTCAATATATTTGTGTAATACACATTGTGTGTCTGTCACCTTGGTATTTAGACACATTATATATTTTAAATACAGACAGATAGTAAATCTGCTCCTCATGATAAAAAATATAAACAGACAGTATAATTTGAACTCTAAATAACCCAGAGATGGTCTGTAATTAAGTATATCCTTGACCAAGACATATCTCACATCACATCTCATTATAAATCCCAGTAAAATGAAGTTCTAGCAAATGTCACATTTGAGGATCTCCTACCAGCTCAGAAAATACTCCAGAAAATACTTTGATAGTAGTAGTAATAGTAATAGTAATGGTATTTAGGCTCCGGATTGAAATTTCCCCTGATAATTCTGACAGCCACAGTTCTGTGCAATGAACAGAGGTGCTCTTTAGGCTAGACTAGTCTCAAAACTAATACTTAGTGGCATATCTTCATGTTTGACAGTCCTCAGAGTACAGTTTTTAAAAATGTGTAGGAAAAATAATGTGTATTTGATACCATCAATGAGCCTTATTCTTTCAAATTTATTTTTGCTGACTACTACCCTTGCTGCTGAATAAGGTAACATTTTCTGTGAGTAAGAACATCTGGCTCTGGTCTTCCCTTTCTAGAAGTTGTATGTGTACTATTCAAAAGAAATCTACTAGTTTGGTGTGATGCCTTGAAATTTTTTTCTGGTACGTGGTAGAGAATTCAGCAGCCTGTGTGTTTTGATCTTATGCTGGTGTCACTACCATGTTATTGTGACTAAAGGAGCACCTATGATGAATTGGGGAACCTGAGTGAAGTGTGTGTAGCAACTTCTTTCCTCAATAGGGAACTATGGGCAATGTCAAATTTCATCCTCATGAGGCTTGGAGGTCAAGGTTTTATTGCACTGATTTTCTAGGTTTGTGTAAGATTGCTGATGAAATTATTTTTCATTGAAAAAAAAACCTAATTGAAATCAAAGTAATTCATGGAAACAAACCAACTCTTTCCTGAGGGACTAGATCTTTTTATCATCAAAATTAGAAGCACTCTCTCTCCCAAACATGAAGAATAGCTGACAATACACTTTCTGGTTTCTAGGTAAAGTTTGGTTAAATTCTTTCTCTGAGAGATTTGGAGCAGGAAATTACAGTATTTCAGCCCCACTGAAACTATCCAAATATCAATAAATAATTCTTAATTGGACCAGAGAGAGATGCTGATTTACCCTGTAACCTGCTGTTAATTATAGTCATCTGCTATCTGAGAAATTTCGATTTTGATCACCCAAACAGTCATTCTTAAATAGACAATTCCAGCACTACAAATCCGAAGCAATCCACACTGGAATAGATTAAATAGGTTAGAGCACTGCAATGTGAAGAATAAAGACATGTTTGTGATAGAAAGGTTGTAAAATGTTCCAATTTGTAATATTGG
>VWZD01005782.1:557784-654415 GCA_013396695.1 Sakesphorus luctuosus
AAAATATTATGTAATATAAATGTGTATAACAGAATTTCCAGTGCTGTTTATGAGCTGTGACTTGGAAAATTAGGGAGGGAAGCAACTGATAGACCAAGCAGCAGTCAATATTTTCTAGTTTTAGTCTTGGAATATTCAGTTTTGCTCACATTTTTTAGAGACTGGCTTTAGGCTTATTATTGCTAGAGATACACAGAATATGAAGATGCTTACAGAAATACCTTTCTTTTCATTGTCTCTTTATTTGATTTGAGATGTTCATATCCTGCCTTGCTATGCTGAATTCCCACCATATTCATAGGCAGGATAGTTGCTTAGTTTTCCATGAATATGTGTAGATTCACCAATCCAAAATAAAGTAGTCGTTAATATAAAACACTGGTGTGGAAGTTAGAGGTAGACAGGATTGTGCCAAATCCACTTATCCACCTACCTCAGCTTATGGAGTGTCAAAAGTGGTTTGTTTTTCAAATTTTATCATTCTTAGCATCTAAAAAAATTCTATTTTTAATGACGTGAATAACATATAAGAGTCTAATTGAAATGTAAGGAAATATTCAGCTTTCTTGGCTTCTTTCTGGATGTCGTGCTGCAGATCAGCTGCCTCAGTGTATGACATCCCTTGTAAATCCCATCTCAGATCATCATCANATAACTCACTATCTGGACTAAAATATTTAGTGATTGCTAATTCAGTTTATTTTTTTTAGGAAAGTGTCCTAAAGTCAAATGTCACAGTCAAATTATTTAGAAATAATGAGTTTCCCTGTCTATTCTCAGACAGGTTCTGTAAATTATTTATGTAGTGTTTCAAATTATTATTGATCTCTCATATTTGAATCTCATNTCTTTTCATTGTCTCTTTATTTGATTTGAGATGTTCATATCCTGCCTTGCTATGCTGAATTCCCACCATATTCATAGGCAGGATAGTTGCTTAGTTTTCCATGAATATGTGTAGATTCACCAATCCAAAATAAAGTAGTCGTTAATATAAAACACTGGTGTGGAAGTTAGAGGTAGACAGGATTGTGCCAAATCCACTTATCCACCTACCTCAGCTTATGGAGTGTCAAAAGTGGTTTGTTTTTCAAATTTTATCATTCTTAGCATCTAAAAAAATTCTATTTTTAATGACGTGAATAACATATAAGAGTCTAATTGAAATGTAAGGAAATATTCAGCTTTCTTGGCTTCTTTCTGGATGTCGTGCTGCAGATCAGCTGCCTCAGTGTATGACATCCCTTGTAAATCCCATCTCAGATCATCATCAGCTCTTTCCTATAGCTCCTCTGTGAGAGGAATTGTTGCTTCAGTGGCTATACAGGTTTTGCTTTTACAGCAGTGAATTTTGCCCTCTTCATTTAGGAACACTACCATGTTGGTCCAAACCAGCATCCTATTAGACCAGATGTTTGCCATCTAGGGCTTTTGCAACTGCCCTTGGCATACACGCAGTCTCTAATAGGACTGTGATATCCCCAGCTTGTAGTACTGCTTTATTTCAAAAGCCACTTTCAGTATGTGTTATTTTATTGACATGCACCTCGGGGTGCTTTGTCAGCATGTTAACATAAATTTCAATGTTAATGCCTCAGTGTGGCACATTAGACAAGTGTCAATCCGATTTTTGAGCCATGATTAACTACTCTTGCAGGTGTTAGTAAATCAAAGCTTTCTCTCGTGGTACCCCAGTTTCACTCTTGTCAGCCCAAATGAAGACATATGAAGAGGTCTCAGTGAAGTTATTGTCTTGGCATATATTGCAGGAATCTTTCAAGAATGATTTGAAAGCTCTATGCAACTAGGGGAAACATAGTGAGAAATTAATAGACAAGCACAGAACAGCTAGGGCAGGGAAGGGCAGAGCAGGGTGGGGCAGGGCAGGGAAGGGACAGGTATTTCAGTTGGAAGTGACCTACAGTGGTCATCTAGTCCAATTGCCTGACCAACTCAAGTCTGACCAGAAGTCAAAGCATATTAAGGACATTGTCCAAAAGCCTCTTAAACATTGACAGTCATGTGGCATTGACCATCTCTGTAGGAAACCTGTTTCCATGTTTTACCGCCATCTCTGTAAATAAATGGTTCCTAATGCCCAGTTCCTAGACATCTCTAGATATTGTATTGTGGACAAATACCTCATTCAAGTTTTTCTGTAATAATTACAGTTTTACTAATTCTTGTGCACAGATCATTTTGTTTTATTTTCATTTACCATGTAGCATATGAGTAGGCAACATGCTGCTATTTTATATTTGCAATATGCCTTTCCATGTCATTACTTCTTTTAGTTTATAATTATTACTCCATTGAATGTTGTAACTTTAATGCTCTCTATGCTGACAACTGGTTTATTTCTGTTCAGGTGACCTCTGTGTGAGCAAGGCCTCCAGGAGAAGGGTCATAGCTGCAGTTGGTTAAAAACCATAGTTCATTTTGCTTGGCTGTACTGTCATTCAGAAACATAGGCATTTCCAGTTGCTTTAGGGATAGTGCATGTTTCTTCATATGCAATTTTCTGCTATCTGCTCAGCAGTAGTTTTTAACTGGCAATGCTGATTGTTTAAACCATAAGCTTTGCCCACTGTTACATTCAGTATAATCAAATTGATTGCCAGGTGTCTTCATTCAGCTTTGCAACCTCTCTTATTAGTGAACATAAATCTTGAAGAAATGCAGTTTCCATAGATATTTCCATTCTTTTACATCCCTTCAGGGAAATGCATGTTGCCACCAGCACTGCTAAAATGACCGATAGGCAGAATAGTCCAGTGGAAATTGCAGAAAATCTCTATTTTTATGATCATGCCTCAAATCGTTGAGGCATGCACTCCAACTGCTGCATTAGGAAAAGACTTGTGTAAAAGGGAGAAAATACAGCTTTTATAATTCTTCCTTTTTGCTGCTGCTGTGCTAAATATAGCTGTTAGGGAGGATTTGACAGTGTAACAACATTGTTAGCCAGTGTAATGGAGTTACAGTATTTATGTCTCAAGTTTAACACGGGGAGAAGAAATACTTGCATATTTACACATGGCTAATTGGGCATGTTCTGCACATTTTAATTTCATCCCTTCCCATTTCTAGCACTTAAGCACTGGGCTCCAATAACCTGTTGTGTCCAAGGAAAGAAAAATTGAATTTTTTAACTTTAAGCTTATGCTGATAGCTCTCAAAATTGAGACTTTGTCCTTTCAGCTGATAGATTATATTGCTGTCAATAACAGATCTAAGAAAGGTGACCACTAGATCCATTTTACATCAACCTATGTAAGCTCCTAAATGGTGTAAATGCCTATCAGAGTCTGGCCTAAGCCATGCCTGACACAGAAAGAGGAGCTGCAATCGTTTGCTTCCACCCTTATGCCATCCGGTCCTGGTGCCCCAATCCATGTATATGACCACCTGGGGAGCAACCAAGGCAAAGGCTGAGTTCGTTCATTTCTGGGGCTCCCCTTGGCCAGCCCAGCCTACCTGTGAGACCCTCTTGCTGGAGACTGCTTCATTTCAGATGAAAATGTCATGAGGCAGAATGGAGAGGTTGTCACACAGAATGGCATCATCTACTGTTTTTAACATTTCATTTTGGGATTGCCTCTGTTGGGCTTTTGAGAGTGCTGCCATATTATGTTTTTTTCCCTCTCTGGCAAATGCTTAACAGAGTTCCCATTTCTTTCTTCACATCTCTCACACCAGGAAGTCCCAAGGGTGCCTGCGAGATGCCGCACGAGTGTTCTCCAAATCATATAAATCCTCCTGCAAGCACAGTAGTCCCTCTTTGGCTACTCACACAAAAACTGCTGGTGCGATAACAACCAAGGATAAATAGTGTCTGGAAATCTCTGGTTCTGTATATCTGACATACAGAATACTGTATTTACAGAAACAGAGGAGTCTCAGGAGTCAATCCCACTGAGTGTGCAGACATCCAAAATAACCGTGTTGGTTAGGAATGCATGTTCTGGTTTTAGGCAGTAGGGAGATGTATACACCTCTGGAAGGTGGCTCAGAAAACAAGGTAGGAGTTCTTCTATTTCAGCCAACACTGAGGGATCCAAATTCCTACTTTCAACATCTGCATTAGATAACTCAGCTAGATACTGAATATCTCCTGTTTTCCCTCTACCCCATGAATTTGAGGGCAGATTAATACTGTCTCTTCCTTCTCCACCTATCAACAGGCTTTTCCTCTCCCTCAGAGACATGTGTTTCTCTCCCTGCTCATTTCAGCGTCTTTACTTCTCCGTTTTCTCCCATCCACTTTCACCCTCACACTATGGATTTTTCTGTTCCCACATTTTTTTGGCCTTTCCACTCCCATACCACTGCATTGCCTTCACATTATACACAATCTGGAAATGCATTAGGCAGACACTTCCAGACACCCTGCCTGCCTCTCCCTGAGGTGTTAGAGCACGATTGAAATGGTCATGAAAAGGCAGGGTCCTGCCTATAGATTCCTCCCTTTGTGGCTGCAAGGAACCAACACACTGCTTCCCTGATGAGCTGGATCACATAGGAGTCCTGTTTGATAGCTTTCTCCATGCTGACTAGTGCCAGATACCACTAATAAGGGCATTCATGCCTGAAGCCCAAATAACCAATCCGACAATATTTTTGTTTGGACATTAGGTAATCAGTGGGTGATTCACACATGAATTTGGATCCCCTGAAAAATCTAATTCCAGTAATTCAGGGAAAAACGTACAAACTTGTCTTTAATTTTCCCTGGTTATTCTTTTATATCCCGCAGCAATGAATTTTGTAAGTCAATTGCATCTTGTATTTCTTTTTATCAGATTTGAATTCTCTTTTGATCTCACATTTATAAGGAAGGGTAAATAAGAGGCATCCAACAGACCTCATTATCTTCCACTAGTTTGCATACCTCTATCTGCCATCTCATATTTGTCTTCTGACTAACCATTCCTAAATTATTCAGGCCTTTCTCCATACTCAAGTCTTGCCATGTGTAGTTATTTTGTTTCTTGCTGATAACTTTGTGGTTTTCTTACAGCCTGATCTAATGAGCCTCCTTACTCATCAGGTGTGTGTGTGTCTGGCTATCCACCCTGCTGCCTTTCCCTCCAGCAATCTTCAGATGTTTTTCTCTCCACCACAACAGGTTTTTTCACTACTGTCATCCAGGAAAAAGCCTCAGACATAGTAAGGTGACCAACAAAGCTTGTTTTCCCCAAGTTTTCAAGGCACAAAACAGTTATGGGGCAGAATAAGTGAAGATTTACGGGAAGGATCTGCATGTGTTACTTATGGTTTGTTTCTTTGGTTGGACACAAATTAGGTTGGTGAACACCGGGTCAAAGATACAGTTTAAATGTTTCTGTCATCCCGTCTTAAAGCCAAACAAAATTCCTACTGAATAAACAGTGCTTTATTCTTTCTGGCAGGTACATATTAATAATGTTAAAGATCAGTTATTGGAAAAGGCTAGTGAAGTATAAATCCATGAAAGGCTTGCTATTGAACTTAATCTTAGCTTGCAGGAGGCTCTTAGATTTTTAAGATTTATTGAGCCAGCTGTTAATAACATAAAGATGTTTGCTGAGAACTTATTCAGTTCATAGAAAGACTGTGTACTCAACAGGGCCATGAACTATAATTGCTAACAGTACAAGGACAGGTGAAATGTTCCCATTAATGTTGTTATTCTTACCCAAACTAAATAAAAAATAGTAACCATAGCTACAATTTAAAATTCAGTATTTGTTGAGCTATTGTGATTTTCAACCTATAAAGAAATATTTTTGCCTATCTACAATAGAAGGTAAAATGACATTATTTTCATGTGTAGGCCTGAAAGTATGATACTGTTACACAGGAACAGGGTGTGTGTACTTTCAGTACATTGATACAGTAGTGAGTAACATTGGCTGAACCAGTCTTTTGGATGGAATTAGGATCTCATTATAAAACTTGATTAAAAATAACAATACAAAAAATCGGACTCATCTTCCTTGGTCCTCATAGTTTCCACATCTAAAAAATATTCAGTATTGACTTTTTTAAAATATTCCTTGTCTTTCTGTTTCAAAAGTTGTTTGGCATGTTAAATTAAAATTAGTTGTATTTTATTAATTTTCTTAATAAGTATCTTTGACTTGTTTACAGTTTTTTCTTTGCTAGAAAAGATAGCCTTACCTGTTGGTGAGCTGCTTTTCTAAGTAAACCCATTTTGGTTACATAAAATTAGCAACTATCTTAGAAGAAAATTGTCTATATTTCCAGCAGATTACTTTTATTTCACATTAAAATAGTTTGCTTATTTAAATGATTCCAATATATTTCAAATGAAATCTATAAAGGGAGAGAAGGGTTCAAGGTGATTCATCTCTTTTGATCTCTTCACTGGGGTATTGCTTAGCTGATGGTAAGAGAAATCCAAGTTTCTACGCACAGATCAGTTTTACTGGACCCCTTAGAACGGAAAGCAGTTACTAACTTAGCCATTTTCCATTTTTAGAAGGAAAAAATCAATGGAATAGAAGTAGTAACCTCTGGATTTTTTTAATTCCTCTTCAGTGCCTAGGCAGTATTACATATTTTTGTAGGACTTCTTTTCTTCTGTATGACATTGCCATACATTACTGTCTTCCTGTTTTTCAACAGCAATAAAAGTCAATTTTCACACTCATCTGAATTTATCTCTGCAAATTATCTTGATATGCAAAACTACCTCACTTTCCTCACTTCTAAAAATACCAGGTTGTTTTGTATCTTGAAAAAAGATTAAAAGAGGAAGTGAAATCACCAACTTGTTTTGTCTGTAATGACAATTAAGACGATTTCCATCCAGATGGTGCTATATATTTGAAAACAAAAAAACCCTTTTGGCTGGAGTGACAAGAACATCTGCAAAACTCAAACAGCGTCATCCATCCCAAGAATTTCCTGAAGATATCCTGCCAATTACTTTTACTAGTAGGTGACGATTAATCATAACCTGTGTGGCATCTGAGCGAATCCCTGACCAGAAAGGAAAGCCATATTCAGACATAGCTGAACGCAAACTTTGCTGAGATCCTGAGCACCGTTATTTTTAGAATATGTGAAACTCAGATTATCTCATATTGCTTTGAGTTTTTTCTTAATAATGGTGATGTTTAGGCTTTTTTTCTCTGTCAAATGGAGGCCTTATTGCTGCAAGTCTGCTCAGCTTCTTGTGGGAGGCGCAGAACTCAGCTTCCTGCCTTTTCCAAATTGCGCTAGAGATTTTCATGTGATATAGTTCAATGGATGCTATGGAACTGGTTTTGGGTTGGTTTTGTTTGGTGGGGTGTTTATAGGCAGAGAATAATGTTTGAGCATATCATATTTCAGAGGGTGATTTCAGGTGACCGAGCAAAAGGCCATATGTCTCCAGAGTAGTCTCTAAAAATGCAGTTTGCAGATTTTGGCAATCTTGCACATACCAAATTTTATTTTGTTGTTAAATTGTTTTGCTTCTTCCAATGGGATAATTTACAAAACATGATAATACACATAATCTTTATAAATATAGACATATCATTCACCTCTCTGTTCAGAGAAGTAATTAGAGGTAAGGTATTGAAAATTATTGGTTTCTAGAGTAAATACTTATTCAAGGTCAGTGGAAGTTCAGCCCATATTTGACTAAATTTTTCTACCATGGCTATGTGAAATATCCCACTGATTTCATAGCAAGGGAACTATTCACAGAGAAAAGGAACTACCACCTGGCAAAAACATTACATTTACCTCTTTTCAAATTAACTGTTTCAGCATATTCTAATCACAATTTTTATTATTTGCCCTTCTGAACTGGTAGAGATAGTTAGTTAATCCCTTGTTTGAAGTTTATAGCAGGTTTTCAGCTAGTTATGATGAAATGACCTTTTCTGTTCTACGACCTTTGTCAAGGAACCAGTGCTTAAGGAATAATGACAAAACTATTTCCTTCTCTAAATACTCTTCTACTAGGGTATTCAGAAGCCTTAAAACTCTGTGAATGTCTTTTTCTCTTCTTCCTTTTGATTTCAGCTAGCCCACAGGAACATAAAAGACACCAATGCCCAATATGTTACTAGGCTGTATAAAAAGGCTCCTGTTCCTACAGTCAAGTTTGTATAAACAGACCATTTCTTTTAGGAATCCAAACAAAAACAACCTTATTTTCATACTGATGTATGAGCAAAATCAGGTGTCAGTCATCAGGCTTTATATTAAACTGCTTTACATTTCCGATTTACATCAGTTTAGGACAGAGCCCATTGAATATATTTTTGTTAACATGTTTCTGTAGTGTGATGTGCTCAAATACAGAGCTCTGGAATGTGTATTGTATTGCCTTTGTGCTATAGTGTTTGATTAAAATTCAAAGTACATTTCTATATTAATTAGATGATACTCTTCCATCCCAGCCATCTAGCTGTAGAGATTATTGTAGACAAATTGAAGAGAGTTCTGATAATAGCAATAAACATACTGGAAGGACTGATATGCAAAGAGATATTAGAAGAACTAAAATGCTGATCATAACTCCCTGACACCACTCACACCTCTTAGCAACACAAATAGGAAGTTGTTGATTGTTTCTATGTAGTGGTTGTTATAAACCTCAATTAATATAAATAATAATTAATGAACCTTAATTAAAACTTATCTAACCTCCTTAGTGAGTGAGAATGATTGCTCACTGTGCTGCAACATGCATGGTCTGTGCCATGGTAAGCAGATGGAGCCAATATCAAAGCAAGGTTGGTGCTCTTGGTCGATTATGGAGCCCAGTGTTTCTGTAACATCACAGAATCACAGTGCTGGGGGATTTTTAAGAGTAACTTTGAAATTGTGGGAAATGAACTGTCCTGAGAACTATTCATAAGAAATGACCACTACAAGCTGTGTCTTTTCTCTGCATCATAGATAATAATTATAGCGCAAAATTGGACTTAGGGGTAGCTTAAATTTGATCATAGAATTGCTAGTTACTTTCCTGTGTGAGTTAATACATCTACAGGCTAGGTAGCACAAACTCTTGAGATTTTCTGCTTATTTCTGCAGTTTTGAGAGCACATGTGCCCTACTCATGTCCTAGTTTGTTGCCCTTCTCTACTGCTCTGTAGCCAGAGCAGACACAGTAATTGACAGCCATTGCATTTTCCTGCCTATTCCACTATTCTTAACAGTAGAATGTGAACTCTGAGCATTTTCTGTGAAATTATAGCAAGCACTATTTTGATGATACAGTGATGATCCAAAAATGATTAAATATTGTTCATTTTTCTATTAAAATAAAATCAAAGAACAAAATTTACAAGATTCACTTAACCTGTATTGTCTCAAAGTACCATCTGTATTTAGAAGGAAAGGATCTCCTAACACATCAGCAGTAAACGCAGACAACAGAAATGCTCCTACTAACATATTCTTACTTTGAAGAATATGAAAAAGAGAAAAATAATGCAGGTTTCTGTATTAGTTTGAGCATGTACATGAGCTTTCAGCAGCTGCGATATTGTCATCAATTTAATCTCCTAATATCATAGGATCACAGAATGGATTGGGTTGGAAGGGATATTAAAGATCATCGCATTCCAACACTCCTGCCATGGGCAGGGCCACCTTTCACTAGACCAGGTTGCTCAGAAACCCACCCAACCGGGCCTTTAACACCTCTGGGGATGGGACATCCGTAACTTCTCTGGGCAACCTGTGCCAGTGCCTTACTACTGTCACAGTAAAGAATTTCTTCCTAATATCTATTCTAAACAAATCAAGAGAACTGGGAAATCACCAACTATTTGAAGTTCAACAAGGGGACGTGCTGGATTCTGCACCTGGGATGAGGCAACCCTGGACATACACACAGGCTGGGGAATGAGATGCTGGAAAGCAGTGCTGTGGAAAGGGACCTGGGGGTCCTGGTCCATGCCAAGTGGAATCTGAGTCAGCAATGCCCTGGGAGCCAGGAAGGCCAACCATGTCCTGGGGGCATCAGTCAAAGCATCACCAGCCAGTTGAGGGAGGGAATTGTCCTGCTCTTGTGTTTACTTATATGTGCTGATTTAGTGACACACATGAGTGGCACACATGAGTTGTGGGCTCATATTTTTTATTTTTTCTGAGGGAGCCGTGTTGTTAACATGGTGGCTGTCAACTGAAAAAGCCTTTGTAAGTTACTATTCAGAAACTTTCGTGTAATCTCAAGGTTTTCAGGAGTAGTACTAGGTGAAATGTCTGAAGTGGAAGAATTAATTATGTGAAATTTAATTTGAAATGAAGTGTTCAAATGTGAACATTGCAAAAGCCTCTGAGAGGATTTGAAACCTCAGGCTGGTGTTGATGTTATCTGCAAAGATAAAAATGTGAGATATATTTCTAAAGGGTGAATAAAATCATTAGCATGACTGAAGAGATATTTAACATTTTGGAAAATCATATACAAGACACTAACTTGGGGAGGGGGGGAAAGGAAGGGGTAAATGTACATCAGAAACCTCTGTCTTATAATGTCATCACAGAGAAGTTTGGAATTATATTGCCCATTACTCTCTCACATCCAAAACCTCTCTGGTGCTTTGCAGCAAGATACAGAGTGAAACTTCAGGCCCCATTAAATTAATTGAAATGTTACTGTTTAATTCTACCTGTTTTCCCACATTTGCCATTAAAGATGAAAATATTGATACAAGTTTGGCAAAGCCTTCTTAAAATACAGAAATACCATGGAGATTTTAGCTAAATTCATATGATATATGAAAGAAAGTTCAGAATAATATTTTACTCTCTTGGTTTAAAAGAGGGCAAATGCCACCTGAGGCATACTGTATAAAAATGTGACAGGGAGAAAATCATAAAGTACTTAACTTTTCATTTTTCCAGGGTATGTTTAGATAAGAAAATAAAGCAAGTTTAACATACTCAGAAGTGACTTTCAGCTGTTGCAAACTTTTCTTTGAACTCTGATTTCATTCCAAGAAGGGTTTATTTTGATTAATCTACACCTGTTGCTAACAAGTTCAACTCCACTGAAATAATGTGACTGCCTGCCCTCCCTGCTTCCTGGGAAACACAGTCAGGGAGGGCTGACTTAGGCAGTGGACACAGTCTTTCCTTCCCTATTCCCAGCCTGAGGAGTTAGGGATGGGGTGCTGGAGGTTGGGGTGTGAAGAGTTGCAAGAGAGAACAAGGTGTGAAAAAAACACCGGCAGCTGTGGGAGACTCTCTTCCCTTCAGCTGTTTTTCAAACAGGTTTCACTGCATTTTTTGCTCCCCTTTCTCCCCAGGCTTTTGTCCCTCTGGGGAAAGCCCCATCCCTACCCTCTAGACAGAAGGGTGTACACAAGTAGGTAATCCCTTTGGACCAATGCTTTTACAAAGGGAACAGAGAGCTGTGCTGCTGTTGGCTTCTTTCTCTCTCATGGTCAGAGAAGGCCGGAGACCCTCAGTGAGGCAGAGGGTTCCCAGCAGTGCAGGGTAGATGCTGCACACTGCTGGCAAGACTGAATTAATTTGAATTTTTTGCAATGGGAGCCTCCATAAAATTCAGTTTTATAAAAAAAATTGTCAGAGCTCGTGGAATAAGTAGGGGTATAGGCATGTACAAATTACTGACTTTTTTTTTTTAATTTCCTATTGGAAGTGGCTAAAGGTAACCAAAACCTTCAGTAAGCACTTTAATAATTTCTGGACCAAATGAATAATTCATAATATTTGGGTGACCTTATTCTCTTTTAAGTTCTAAGAATGATTTGCAGGAGTGTATGCTGCTTTTCTAGTGATCTCTGATTTGCTGCTAGCCCATCACCACTAAATAAGAAAGAATGTTACATTGCTGCTCCACTCAGAGCTGCATGGGACAAGATCACCCTGCCATCATGTTAGTCACCAGGGACACTGCTTCTTCTGCACAGTCTGTACTGCTCAAGGCATTCCAGCACGCACTATGTGAGCCTTGGATCTAAATAAACACAACTAAATATAGAAGTTTGCTTTTAGGTGAGTACATGTGGGCTGAGTGTGTATATTGCCAGTATAGTTGATCAAGATCTCGGGCTTAGTTCAACAGAGTACATAGAGGTGTCCCCTGTTATATGATATTCCCTGCTCTCCAGTGACTTCTCCTGAAGAGTACAGCTTTCCCAGGTCCAAGAGTGTAGCTGTCAGATCTAGGGCATGTCTCAGATACCTTAAGGCATCTCAAATGGCACTGGACAAATAAATTTGGGCAGCTGAATCCAGCCTTTTTTGTACCGAGCCCAGAGCATGAGGTAGCTGAGCAGCCAGCAGGAGCCTTACTGAGGATTAGCTGCACCTCTATCAGTTGACATGACTACTCTGTGCTGCATGGGGAGTTTAGACACCTGCTTCACATGTAGACACCTAAACTTAAATGTCTTCACATGGAGTTCAATCCCGTCCCATCTATTTTTCTAATCTCAGTTAGAATTTGTGATGTCTTTAATTTTGTCGGTCAGTTTTCCTATTTCTGAATTCTCACCAAGACCTACTGCATATGGTTGTTGTGCTGTTGAGACTTGTACAGTGCAGAAACACCTCAGGATACTTTATCTATTTCTGGCTCTTCTTGATCTCTGAACTTGTTAGATTTACTTATAGAAGCAAATCCAGCATTTTTGATAGGCAATTTTATAGTACCCACCTAGGATCCACATATGTGGTAGCCAAAAGCATTTAAAAATAACAGAGTTTAGGACAGGCAGAAGGTCAGCCTAGCCCAAGACAGTATGTGCAACAGTGACACCAGACAACAATGAACAGTCAGGGAAGATTACACAAGCAGAGCAAACATACTATGATATTTCTCTACAAGAATCAGCTTCCAACAGCCTACTACTTGGAGATGTCTGGGACTAGAAGTGGGCTTTTGGTATTAATTAGCCCAGGATTAAATCTTCTTCTGGCTTTTAACCTCCTTTGTGACAAAGATGTCTACAATTTAACAGAAAAATCCTTAAACCACAGGTAAAGGTTGTCTATACTCTTGGCATTGTAATAAGAGGACAAAGCTATCCTTAGGTGAGTTAAGAGAAATCCAGTATGTTTGTGGCCAAGGAAAGGTATTTGGACCTCAGCTTCCTTTGGTGGCTGAGCAGAATAAATAAAGGCTATTTTCTGCTGTACTGGGGCAGGCTAAGGAATCAGTCTCCTGTAGGCAGAGTCAGTATCTTTCACTACTCATCTGTGGATGTGGGGAGTTTCACTTAGTGGACCATTCTTGACTTGTAGGAACTATGCTTGTGACAAGATGAGCATTTATGCCCAACACAAAAGAAGCAAAACTCATATCAACAAGAACTTGCTTTCAGTCCTTCACTGATTACCCTTGCATAGAAACATACAACACAAACCCCTAAGATTAAACCCAGGTATTTCTTACAAAGGCTCTTTAAGCTTTTAAAGATGGCTTGGAAATTAATCATGAGGTGAGGAAGTAACACAGAACTTATTCTGTGTTTTTTCCACTCTGTGCACAGCAGTGTGTCCACTCCAATCATTGTAGAAGAACATTATGCCTTTTCACAGCATCCATGTTTCATCACTCTGGTGCTTCTCCTTATCTTCCCTGAAATACTGTTCTGGCTCTAAAAGCAGCTGGCAGATTAGTTCATGCACACCAAAGCTGCTTTTACAGTCTGAATCTGTGACCCAAAGAAATAAATTCTAACACTTGCTGAGCTTCAACAAACTTTTCAGGCTGCCAGCTAAAAAAATGCTTCTGAGTACCCAGTGCTGTATTTCCTTCCTTCCAGGAAATGGTACATCAGGGGATTTGAGTCCAGAAATTACATACCTTAACCACACAGCATCTGTTCTTATAGGAAATTAGTGCTGTGCTTGTAAGTCTGATTCCACTGGACTCACACCTCTGGAGCTGCTCTACTTTTTTCTTACCTTACTTTTCTTTTTTGCCTTTTTATAGGAAAGTTGCTATGGGAGGATTTATAAAGGGGAGAAGTTCTAATACATCTCCTGATTTGTACAATTTGCTACATGAGGTTTCAAAACACTTATGTGAGGTTTCTTCAACTCTGCTCCTCTTATCCTTTGGAAAACTGTTACCTCAGTTTTCAACCTGGAGACTCCCAAGTTAGTTTTTGTCACTAGCCCTGACCTCATATCCCTACCTCAAACGGGAATCTCAGTGCTTTGGATTTCCACCCTCCACAGGAGTCTCTCTTTTGTCTTTCTCATCAGCTCATATACATGTATGTGCTATTTATTGATACTTGGACATTAATGTTTTCTGTAATGTATTTCTTTCAGACATCATTGTTCTCATCGCTTCAATAGCAGTTGTTTCTGCAAAAACTCAGGGTAACATTTTTGCAACATCCGCACTGAGAAGTCTTCGTTTCCTACAGATCCTTCGTATGGTGCGCATGGACCGAAGAGGAGGCACTTGGAAATTGTTAGGTTCAGTAGTTTATGCACATAGCAAGGTACGTAATCCTAGATGCTAATTTTGTCTGGTTGACATCTTCACTTGATGTGATTCAACAAGAGGCCAAGGACATAAATATTTATCAGTTTTGAGCAGAATACCCAAACCTTTCCGTAGTAACATCAATTGTAATGTGAAATAGCACAATAGATCAGATGTTTAATGCTAAAAGTTTTTAGAATATATTGAAAATGTTGTCCTTGATATGCGGTTGTAATTTGTTATATATTGTTGAAGTTGCTGAAGTGTCAAACCATAGAAGTATATCCACTTCACTTCCAGAGAAAATTTGCAGGCATAAAGAACCACTTGGCTTTTAACTACACAAATGCCAAAAAAATACACAGATCTTTTAATTATATCTTCCTTAAGATGCCATTCTGTTCAGTCTTTAAAGTGGATATTGTTCTCTGTTTTCTTTTATCTAGGAATTAATCACAGCCTGGTACATAGGATTTTTAGTACTCATCTTTTCATCTTTCCTGGTTTATCTGGTGGAAAAAGATGCAAATACCCAATTCTCCACATATGCAGATGCTCTCTGGTGGGGCACAGTAAGTACAGAAAAATAACAATGACTCTTTAACCAGTATGCTAAAGTGCTTTGAATTTCACCTACTGAGGATTTTAATTTAATGTGCTGTTCAGTGAATTGTTTTCACTAGAAAAATAAGATGGTCTGAGAAGCTCCCTGCTCCACTTATTCATTTGCACATCAACAGATTTCAGCCCAGCCTGCAGAACAGATGTTTATGTGTTTCTGCTGCAAAGCAGACCACTAAAACTTCAAGAGAATAAAGCATTATGCTTTTTAACCCACAGCCTTTCAGTAATATAGTTTGTAATATGGCCCCACAAAGAGCTGCTTTGATACAAATCACAGGGCTTGTCGGCTGCAGTGCAGGAAGAGGAGCAAGTGTCAGGAAAGAAAGAGGGGAAAAATCTTGTATCAACTTTGTGGCAAAAAGAAGGGTATCATCAGGACCCCTAGGAAGATGTTGCTTCTCCTTCCTCTCTACCTTAAGTACAGAAAGCAAGAATAAATATGCCCATTCTCGTTTGGCAGTGTTATTTTTTAATAACACTGGTGTAAAAGCCCTGATTTACCTGAGATAAAGTTTAACTATCAAATCATTTGGTTTTACTTCATTGAAATGTGTGGGACCTAAGTGCATGCCTGACTGCTTTTCTGAGAGAATAAGGATTATATGAATGCTTATATGGGTAAATAAACTAGGCTTTAAACAAACAAGAAAAAGCTGATTCTGAAGGTTTGTTGTTTGGGGTTTTTTTTAATTGCACAATGTCTGGGGTTTTTTGCTCAAAAACACCCTATAGTGATCTAGATTCCTGCACCATGTGAGTTACTTAGGCAGCTTAAGAAATCTGCCCCAACAAAGCCTACAGCAGAGTTATTGTCAGGCAGTATAAAATGGCTTTTCTTTTCCTTCTGATGCAGAAGAACAAACATTGTGTCCTCTGACAGTATCTGCACAGTGAAATGATACCTGCAATATCATTAATGCCTGACCTAGAGCACTCATTAGTTTTCCTGGAATAAATGCAAGACCTGAACCAGTTTCTGCTGCCTTTCCTCATCAGAGGGATGCAGAAATGGAGCTTTCTCACCTTAGACCTTCTGCAGACAAGATTTCATCTAGACTTGGGAATATTCACAGACTCATAACATGCACACATAGACTGTGAAAAAGCCCTTTCCAAAATGCTTTAAAATATTGGGAAATGTTTTTAAGAAGTTTTGTCTATGTTTTAAGCTAAGGTCAAGGTCACTTAGTAGAGGTACTTTGTGTTTTTTAAATTTGTTCATCTAAGGACTAGTCATTTGTTGCATGTCTTCCCTAAAGCCCATATTTTTGTGTTACCAGTCCACAAAATTGGGAGCTTGAAAAAGCCAGACCTAGTCTTATTTGTCCTTTTACAAATATACAAAAGTATTTTTTCCTGAACCTTTTTGCTTTAGAGCATCAAGACAGATCTCTGATAAAATACACATTTTATCTTGTAGTCCAAACGCATGTAAAATTCATCTTTGCTAAGGTCATGAGAGAAGATTTTGCCTTCAGTTGTATCACAGTAGTTTATTTTGTTTTACTTTTCTTCAAAAGCTGAGGTCTAAGTTTGCCTTAAAGCTTTCTAACTTTTCTGTATTGACATGGTTGTGAAGCATCTGGCTTGGCATGCTGGTGTCCTTGCTGATGGATACAACAGACTCTCCTGTGACAGTGCACAGGTTTGGGAAGGGATGTTTTCAGACATTAGATTCTCCAGGAAACACCCTCTACCTCTCTGCAAGGCCATGTGTGACTTAGCATGGCATAGGCAGGAAGTTTGGACTGAGCAGAGGATTGTACCCACCTGCCAGCAGGGAAAGACGGGGGGAAACATATGTACAAGGAATGAGAAGTTGCAAGCAAAGTCAGACCTCCACCCTGAGATCTGACTGAGGCTCATGTTAGATCCAGATCTTTCTCCCTGAGCAGCCCTAACAGCAGGAACAAGATCTTTATTTTAGAATTTGCTTCTGCACTACCTGCTGACTGCTATTTTTTAAGGAAAAACCCTGCTAGGAAATAAACATTGTATAAAGTGGTGCTTAAAATATTTTGTACACTATGAAGTGAAAATGTATGACTCATACGTTATATAAGTAGTGCAACTGAGAAAATAGGAATCTTGTCTTGACTTCAGCAGGAAAAAACAACAAATTGTAATAAAGACCCTAAAAACAATATATATTGCATACTTCTTTCCCCAGTGTATGACACGGATACATTTAAATTTTTAATGGAAGTGCACTAAGTTACTGGGAATCAATGTTCCCCCTTGCCTGTTATCTTTGCTGTTTAATAATGGGGGGGAGGGTGGTGGGGTGGGGGGTGGTTTGTAATATGTAAAACAGTATGTGGGAAATGCATAATGTGCTTCTTAGTCATGATTGTTTTTACTGCCAGAGTAACCCACATGAAGATTTTTGAAAAGGTCAGATTGTGTGGCATTCCTGGGGAAATCATCGGTTTGTTTATTTGCAAAAGTTCTTCTAACTTAAACCGCAGATTATCTACCAAATCCTGGAACTGAATTCTGTCATGGCAGAGGTACAAGAAAGAAAAGACAGCATTGAAGTCAGTCACAAACAGTGGCCTTAAATTTCAAGCTTTTAGAGGCACTGTGCTCCTTCTTACAGGATCAGCCCCAGCATTCTGCATTTAACCCATTCATTAATTCAGATTATTTGAGGGCCATACCCTCCTGTGGTCATTTCACTGACTCCACTTCTGAAGCCCGTATTTTTACATTGAAATGAAAGGCAGGATATGGCATCTAAATTTACGTATGAATACTCCACAGTATTTGCAATTGCATGCTGTACTGTGCAACGTGAAATTTAAACATCATGCTAATATTACTAGTGTGAATATTCTTGTGGTTGGGGTCCCCACAGCGCTGCCTAACACAGTTGTACCCAACAGCAAGTGTTATTTAAAGAGTTCAAGTTCAAAGTTTTCCTTGGCAGAGAAAGTATATTCATTTAACAGAAGAAAATAACCAAACTATATGGGTACAAAAGGTCAATTAAAAAATGTAGGTGTTTTAAAATCAAACCATGCATGGTTTTCTGAGAAATACTAGTGTTAACTAGAACTCTGTGCGTTTATAATGACATTTAGTTTGTACATTAATTAGTTTTAGCTGCAAATGCAATGCAATTAAGATTTCTGTCTCTCTTACACATTTGACAGCATTTGTCTTAATAAACTATTATTTTCTAGTATTATCCAGTAGTTACAGTTGGATACAGGATGACTCTGGCACTCCACAGTGACCTATTGGTGAACAAAGCATATTATAATGAATAATATTGTCACAATGACTAAGTCAAATGAGTTAATATTGATGACATTTTTTCATTTAATGTAATGATAGAATGAGCAAACTACATTTTGTTCAGTTAAGTGATGTCAGGTAAAGATTCAAAAGGTAAGTAGTGCTAGGAGAACATAAAATGACATCAGAAAGAAATATTAGCATAGAATATGGTCTCCTGAGTCCTATCTCATCTAATTGAAGTCATCTAAGTTATATAATCACATTCATTATTATAGTGCCTCACTTATAGTAACTTATTTATTAGCTCCAGCAATGAGATAACAGAAATTCTATCACTGTTGTGAGTTTTGAGCCTGACCAGGTGACAGTGCCTGCCTTGGCTGGTCTGTTCAGACACGTCATTTATAGAAGTAACTAAAATGGAGTGGTTTGCATCTGGTGTAAAGGACAGGACTCAGCTAGCTCACTTAGCCATGCAGGAGTGTGATTCAGATGCTTAAACATAAGCATACACTACCATCAAAGATCTGTTGGAGGGTGGGATGCCTCTCCTGTGGGTGGTCCTTCTTCAGATGCCCTAGGGCATTTCAGGTGGTACTAAACATTTGTTTTGAGGTGAGCCCAAATCCTACATTTTAGGATAGGATGAGTTACCTGCTGGAGGAATTTCTCTTTCCTTTGAGCATGTCACGGTGACCAGATCATGCTAAACACCTAAACATTTTACTGTTCATATTGAGTGAAATTAATCCCACACAAATATGCTCTAAAAGGTTTGGCTTATTTTCCTATTTTAGGCTATGGCAATCAGACATAGAGCTGCTCAGCAGGTCTCTCCAGAAAGAATAGATTTACACACATTGTTATTTCTTATACCATATGCATTTTGGTTTGGGGTTTTTTTGCTTCCTTTGACCGAGTCTTCTCTCAAATAAACATCCCATCTCTAACTACCTTCACAGGTTTGCCACAGATTTTATAGTTCTGTTCCTTGCTCATTCTTGGCTCTGTTTGGTACCTCTGATGCAGTTACCTAGGTACTATTGTCCTTGCAAGATTGTAGTCCCTGAAAAGTACCAAATTACTTCCTCCAGCCACCCTCAAACTTTGGTCACTTCACTCTTACCCACCTGTGGTTTCCATCCTTCCCTCACAGTACTAGCTGTAACTTCTGTCTGCTTCTCACATTATTATCAGTGACATCTGGAAATTTCTTATGTTGTCATGGTTTCACATCCAGTAATTTTCCACACCCTCTTCAATTAATTTAATCTCAGGATTATGCCAATCAGAGCCTGGCCAGTGGTTTAATAATTCACTTGCAACACTTACAAAGAGGCAGAGGATTAGACCTGAACTTGCCCCTGAAGTTGTCCAGAAAAACATTTTCTTATTTGTGTGATGAGAGGAGTATAAAATGAACATCAAACCCATTTGTTCAGTGTTGAGTAAGATAGAACAGCAAGGTGCTGACACCTATACACCCATGGAAAGACTGTCCTGAGATAAAACAGCTCAAAGTGAGCAAGAAGCCACCGATATTCTTAATCACAAACTGATACCAGTAAGTCCTTAGTACCTAGAAGATTTGAGGGAAAGGCTTTAATATGGTCCTGTTATTTACTCTGGAGAAATTCCAGACATACAGTCTGTGTGACTGCTTCTGGTTTTGGATCGCTCTCAGATGTCAGGCCCCAAAGGTTCAAGTTTATCTCTGACTTCTTTGGAATACAGTTCGATGGCAATATCATTAATATGCAGATGGCACTTGGTTCTGTTTCCTTCTCATTAGCCCAGGCAGGAGATATCTCTGTACTTTCCAGCGTCTGGCAGAGATAGGGAGCTGGACAGAAGCCAGGGAAGCAGGCTCGTTCCAGAGCTCCAAACTGCTTCAGAATGACTGGCCTCAAAACAGATTTTGAGGAACTTTTATTCAGGGATTCATTTATTCAAGTGCTTTACTCCTCTCGGGCTCTTAATAGCCTCAAACTGTTTTGCAGTTGTCCTCTGATCTGAAGAGCTGTGATTGTCTTCTTCAGCAAACAATGGAAAACCAAATCAAGCCCCTCTGCCAGGCCAGGAGCATGGCTGCATCAGTTCATCCCTGGCAGAAAAGAGGAAGCTGCATTCTCATATCCCTTCCTCCTTATTGCTCCATCTCAGTCCCTTGCTGCCCTGTGCAGGCTCTGGAGCATGTTAGGCACATCCACAAGTTGACACAGCTCACCAAAGCAGCAGAAACAAACCACGCAGAAATGTGGATCATTGTCTCCTGTGTCCTGGGTGACATTGGCTCACCAGAGTCCAGCAAAAGCCAGGAAGAGGAAATGGGGCAGGGAAGTGAAGAGAAGCAAGGAAGGAGATTGAGACCTGATACTCATGCAAGGTGGTGTGTCTGTGACCAGTCTATTGTTACAAAACTCAAGACTTGATAACCACTTGAAATTTCAGCTGCCGAAGCCTGAATTCATCTCTCTCTTAGTCTCTATGGCTTTCTCAGGGTAAATTACACCCGCAGTTTGTTCCCAACAATGGGAGCAATTAAAAGCACTGTTTACTATCTACAGAGTCCTAAATAGTCGAAATCTAATTACTTCCAAAAGACTTTCCTTCTTTTGTCCCGTGGTGACCTCAACATTAAATAGAATTGTTTTGGCCATCTTGCCTAGGAATGAACTTTGAGGAAGCTGGAAGCAGAATAATGTCTCTACAAGGCAATTTCCTGAAGAATTTGTTGCTGCCAGAATATTTGCTAAGCCTGAACTTGCCCACATTTGGTACACGATGTGAAATAATTCTTCATGCACATGTTCTCTCTAATAACAGCCTCCGGAGTCCTTGGCATTCAGCCTACTGTTGTCTGTCTCTGTCCTTTAACATCGTGTGCCGTTGCCTGAGCACGCGTCCTGCAGCCTCCCACTTGACCTTCGGAAATCCTCTGCTCTGCCCACACCTCCTCCAGCTGCCCACATCAGGCAGCTGTGTGGGCCCAAACTCCCCAAGATGGAATCACAGAGACACATCTTTCTCCCCCCAGTCCAGTACCCAGGTTTCGGACTGGTGTGGTTCCCTGGCCAAGAATAGCCTGGAGGACAATTCACTGGGTCAGGGAAGACTCTTGGACACACAGACACACACACACACACACATAGAGGAAGCCCTAATCTTTTGCCTCCAATATATATGCTCAGTGACCCACACCCACGCACCATTATCTTGGTGGCATTTGCCACATTGCTGGTGGCCTCTGGTCAATGGGTTGCATGCAGTGAACCCTCCCACCTGTACGGAAATCTGCCATGGACTGCATTGGTGCTGCACAGCAGGGGTGCTGTGCTGGCCTCCACAGAACACTTTTTGAAATATCTGTGTGTTGAGCCTCTGGTTATACTTGCCACATGAAGAGATTAGAGGTGCACTCCCATTTCTCTTTGACCTCTGCCCAGGTAGGTCTGACCTAACATGATCCAACACAGCTAGGTACCTCTGTGTTTGTTGCTGTGTAGTAACCTTTGGACCTTCATGTCAGGAGTGATATAGGTATATCCAAGTCTGTCAGAAGGAAGAAGGGACCAGACACTTCTTAAAGTTCCTTCCAGGTTTTGATTAGTGTTTTTTTGTGTTTCAAAAGATAGTTCATTTCAATTTGTACTAATGGGCTTGCAGAAAATGGAGCTGCTCCTTGCAGTTCCTTTGAATTTATATCATCTGCAAGAATCAGCTTCCTCCCTGCTATTTTTTCCAATATGATCTCTTTGTCACTTATATTTGTATAATTGTGCAAGTACGTACAGTTATATTTCCCTGCAGAAAACAGGTGAAACTCCTTTATGTCCATGGAAAAAAACCACTTTTATTCTGCCCAACTTTCTTAATTTCCCTCAAATTTGGGATCAAGACCTTTTTTATTATTTTTAAACTTATTTATTGCTTATTTAGGTGTTTTTCGCACATTTATTATTTATTTCATTTTTTCCAGTCATAAACAGTTTTAAGTTTTCACAGAAAAAATTCTTACTGTTTGTTTGTTTATTTATGGGGTTTTTTTAGAAACAAGCACATATTTCATATGTCTTGGATTATTTAGTGGAAATGCTGCTTCATGCAATGTAAATAATCTGAAACTAATCTGTGAGTGACTTCTGGTAAACCACGATGTTCATCAATTTGTTTTTAGATCACATTGACAACCATTGGCTACGGAGACAAAACTCCTCTTACTTGGCTTGGAAGGTTGCTTTCTGCGGGATTCGCGCTACTTGGCATTTCTTTCTTTGCACTACCTGCTGTGAGTATGCTTATAAAATTTCTAAAAAGATATTAGAAATTCCTGTAGCTCCTGCCACTGTTATGATACAAAAAGCTGAAGGAAGCTGTCTACATGAAGAAGAACTGTTTAAGAGTTTTTGCTCTGTGACAACACTAGTGAATTGCTATTCAGAATCCAAACAAAAGGTTTAGTGTGAGTGCTTTCATTTTGGGGAGTTTCTCGGTCATGGACAAAACTGGGAAATATTCCTATACTAGGTTGCATACTATTGTTTAAGGTAGAAAATAGTTTCTTTTGGTATGAATTGTGGCTTACATATTGCTGGTTTTCTTTCAAATTTTTCAAAACAAAAATAAAATAAAAGCAGATTGTATGTTTTTCTGAATTAGACTATGTTGAGAAGAAAAAGAGCTATTTCTAGTAGCTCATCTTGTATGACCATCTTCAGGCTACCAACAGAGAGTAGAAGGTGGCTTTAAAACAACCAAAAGTTAATGCCATTGAATGTAAAAAATTGCAACTATCATTTTCTGTGAATGATTGTAAATAAACATTACTGTTTGTTTATGTTGTTTTTTCAATGTTGAAGAGACTTTAATGGAAATGGGAATCATCTAATGACTGAAATATAGTGTAGCTTCAGAAATAACTTCTTATCTTTTGTGAGTGAATTTCTTTTTCAAATTAGTATTGAATAAGCATGAACTGAGAAGTGACATTTGGGGGTTTTTGTATTGTCTCCAGTGCAATATATTTTAATGTTTTGATACTCAGATACATTATCTGTAGATCACTATAAAATATGTATAATACTTCATTTGTTTTCAACTATATAGACAAACTAAGATTAAAAGTCAGCATTTGCCAACAGCATTAAATCAACTGATGCACTGCATTTATTTCTTCCTCTAGGTACAGCGAGTATTTCAGTATCTTTGGCATACTACAATGCATTATAATTTATAATACAGTACTGTTTGTGAATATTTGACATTTATTGGCACCTACCATAATTAATTCCTTTTGTCACCTAGTCACCACTAACAAGAAAGTTAGTCTTAGCAACACTACAATGAAAGGATGAATAACCCATATTAAAGATGCCAGAACTTTTGTTCCCATGTCATATCTATGTACAGATGATTTTCCTCATAAACACCTCTGTGCTGAATCTGTCTATAAAACAAGAGGTATGTGTGAAACTTGTGCACTTCTAAGATTATTTTGTTCTAAGAATTGAGTGGAAATATTATTCCTTATAATGCAGACATATCCAGCAGAAATATTACACTCCTTGCAAGTCAAGGGGGAAAACATTCTCAGTCTTTGGATCTGTTCAGCAAAAGTCAAGTTTATCTTACTCAAAGGTAAAAAGGCTAAGAGGAGAGAGATTTCATAATGAGCTTTTTTCATAGCCTATGGAATGAGCAGTGGGCATTATTTAGATGGGAAAGACTGAGAAGAAATGGTCTGATTCTGTTAAGAAAAGCATTTTCTGACTTTTCTAAAATCAAAGGTTAGAATAAGTACTGCAGATACGGACTCTGAGGTCCAAAGATATCTGGCATATCTGCCAGCTAGTCGTCATTCATGACTTACGTTCCTCTGAACATTCCTGCTTGATTTTATAAATATCTATCTATATCAATCACTATGTCTTTTATAGTTGCAGAACACAGTGTAGCACAAACCCAGGAAGTGGTCAGGATAGGTGGTCATTGGTAGCACCACAGGTGTTATCTAAGAAGTCTCCTGCTTCATCACTAAAGGGGCACTGGTGCTATGCCTTATACTGTTATATACTGTCATAAATATATTATCTGAAGCAATCATATGGTGTAACATCTTCATAAAATCTTTGTAAGTAGTGATGTGTATTTGTTGAAAAACTACCTACACATTGGTAAACGACATACTGTATTGCAGGGCATCCTTGGCTCTGGATTTGCACTGAAAGTGCAGGAACAACATCGTCAGAAACACTTTGAGAAAAGAAGGAATCCGGCTGCAAGTCTAATTCAGGTAAATACGAAATCACAAAAAAAAAAAAAGATAATAACTTGTTATTTAAAGTACATATTGGAGCAAGTCTTATTATTTCAGTTTGGGAAGTTTTGTGGAAATAATGTTAAACACATTGGTTACTTTCATGGAATAACTGTGTTTAGTGACTGCTGTGTGTTGCCATAGTTCTGTATAGAATCATAGAATCATTTAGGTCAGAAAAGACCTTTAAGATCATTGAGTCCAACTGTATGTAGCCTTTTTATCTGTAGTTTTTGAGTTCTTCTAGCCGTGGACAAACCAAGACAAGGATGTCAAATACATGTCAGCAGTTAGAAAATTATTTGGAAAAGAGGACTGGTCCCCAGACAGCCCAACAAACAGTGTAGCACTCTTGCCTATATTAAGGTACTTTTCATCTACTGCAGGGTTGAGAGTGTTCCAGTGAGTGGAAGTGGGGAAGACAAAATTGTCCTGCATAGATAATTGCTTTCACTATTAGTCAATTCAAAAGCTGGAAATGTAAACAGTAACAATTCCAAAATGTCTGAAATTGTCTGAAGTTGTTTCAACTCCAGTATGGACAAGATGATGCAGAACAACAAAAAGTGGTGTTTTGCATAGTTTTTTTCCTTAACTTACTGTCCTAATTAAAAATGAGAATGATTTTGCACCAAATTTTACTCTGCTTGATTCACTGAAGGAAAAAAAAGGTGGTGGTGGGGGGGAGATAAATAATCTAGAGTCCTAGTTTATTTTCTTGGGAAACCATGTGTTCTATATATGCTGCTTATGGTGGTTTTAAATTTTGAAATAATAAATCCAGATAAAGAAGTTGAGCATGAATATGCAAGATTTCCATGTTAAGTACAGGACAGATTGCCTTTGAAGCATTCTTAAAATTAATAGATGTTTTCCACTATTACTTTTCACTAATTATTACATACTAAATATTTAAGATGAAATATTTGTTAGAATAATCAATAAAAATAATTGCACTCCTTTTGTGTCTATTGTACTTTAGAATGACTGTTTAACATATTTTCTAACGCATATGTTCTAATTTACTTCTTCCAAGTTTGGTTGCCAGAGGAAACACAAAATAGATTAAGGTTTTGAATGTAGCTCTTATTATTTTATCTATATATTATTAAGACTATATTAGTAAGACAGCATGCTATATTATATATTTGTAAGACAGCATGCTCAATAGATTAACAGTAGCTAGCTGGCTGATTTCAGAGAGTGACTCCCAACAGGTAAAATCATTGTGAAAGAAAGACATTTGTTGTGGGATCCCATGATGAAGGCTGTTCAGCATTTACATGTTTATTTACATGTGCAACACTTGCAGTGATCCAAGAATTATTTTAAAACTGTTGATAGAGGTATTTGCTAATGGCACAAGACCTGGCAGAATAAGAAATACGAGGGCAGGCACACAGGAATAAAACCACAGATGATCTGAAATGATTCCTGCCAAATGTCTTAATACAACAAATACAAAACTTGATCTAGAAACAGTGAATTCAGATTATTACAAGATACCTCTGTCCTAGTATTAGTGACACTGGAAAGAATTTGATAAAGCATAAGAAATACAGAGGAGAAAGCATGGGAAAGGAGGGTCAAGAGCTTCATACGTTCCCAGGATGTTACTCCACCTGGTTTTATTACAGTCTTTAGATACAGAACCATAAACATAACAAGAAGAAAGCTGGTTTTACCACTGTAGTGGATGATGATGCTCATCCTAATGTGCTACATATCAACTCAGCATCTAAAGTTTGTAAGTGAGACTCAAATATTGGAGAAAGCAAATAAAACATTGGAAGAAAATTAGTCAAGGACTGGAGAAAATTTCATGTTCATAAATGCAGGATGAGTGTGAACTGCAGATCATTGTGTACTGTAAAAGTGCCCAGGGTTTTTTAAATGGTCTGTTCTAGATAGTTATATTGAACTACCATGGAAATCAGTGTGCTCCAGCTTATCAGGATAATGTCTATTTACTAATCAATTACTCTGCAGAATTAGTTTATGCTAACTTTTCTGTTGCCACAGATAGACTGTTTGCTAGAGCCTTTACCTGACCTAGAGATAGCTGTAGAAAACTGAAATGTTTTGTAGGGACATACTTTTCTCAATTTCTTTGGCTTATAAGAAACATTCAGTGTGAGAATTATCTGAATGTAATTCCAGAGAGGAAATCTTGGGACCCACAGGACTATTTAATGTAGCAGTCAGAACCATAGCAAGCTGGATATAAGCCAAAACCAGAGAGTTTCAAATTAAAAATAATGCAGAAATTTTTGACAATGAGAATGATCAACGAATGAAGCAAGTTACAAAGCAAGTTACAAGTTCTCCATACGTAGATGAAGACTAGATATGTTTCTGGGAGATATGCAATAGGAAAACACAGGGTATTATATTCCATACAAGAATACCTAGATGACATATAATAGTTGACAATATACTGGAAACACAGATACTCAGGTAGTACAAATTAATATAGTTATGCTGTCATCAGGGAAGCTGTTGTAGCTTGTACAACTGAGGCTCTGTCTTACCATCTACCTGCAGATATAAATCTGAACAGTGGATACATTTATAATGCTTTGCTTTGACTGCTCACTTCTGATATTATTAATTTTGTGTTTCTAAGTGTTTAGCAGTGTTTCAAACCACAGAAAATGCTTCTCTTTTCTTCTAAATATTTTTTGACTGGTTTTCATTATAATTTGCAGAATGTATTATGATACTTTCTTTACCTCAGACTGCAAGTTTGCGTGGGTGTCCCCTGTGGACTTGCCACAAATAAATCCGTGTAATGCTTTTCAGAGTACCCTTATGTGCTGAATATCCTCTGGTGCTTTCATGGAGCCAGTAACTCATACCTGACCATGTAAAGTGTACTGTGATTCACAAAACTTTTGGTAGGTTTTTACTGGTACTTCCTGAAACAACCTAATGGAGCATATCCCAATCTGAGCAAAATCCCTCCACTCCGTAGTCACTGTGGTGGCCTTGTCACTTCATTTTCTTGGTTCCTTTGTGCTTTTCTATTGTTTCCCCATACCAGGCTTCCTGGCGGTTTTATTCTACTGATGCCAGCCGACCAAACCTGACAGCCACCTGGCGATATTATGAAAGTATTCTTCCTCCCCTCAGGCATGTATCAGTGCTATGAATGATAAGAGAAAGACATGACTTGTATTGGTTACTAATCTGCTTTTCAATTTTTTGTTTCATCCCCTGCTCCCCCTCGCCTTGTTTTTTCTTTTTTTTTACCATATATCCTGCACGTAGTGTGTATGGCGTAGTTATGCTGCTGATGAGAAATCGGTTTCCATTGCTACCTGGAAGCCTCATTTGAAGGCCTTGCATACCTGCAGCCCTACAAAGTAGGTACAAATATGGCAGCTGGTGCTGTTCTTGGTGTCTGTTCAAGCTTATAGAGAACTAGTACTTGTCTGTTTTGTCTTGGTTTGTTTTCTTAAATCCTTATAAGTCCTCTCATTGAAAATTTCAACTAACAAATGAAATCAGTATTATCTAGGAGTCTAGGACAGTGGGACAAATACAAATCATTGCCATTTATCTAAGAACTGCACAAGCATTAGAAACATTTTCCCCAAAACCTGCTCATGCATCACAGTTAATGTTTTACCCAGTTTCAAATTGTCTTTATGAAGGAAAATTTTAACACAGAGCTTGTTCCTTGACTCAATGGTATGTTTATGCCAATGCCTCTGTATAAGGCTGTAGCTACTGATCTACGTTTCTGAAGGAAGAGTGCCTTGTGGTATTCTGGAGGTGAAAGCACTGGGGAATTTGCTCCTTTTTGTCATAACTTCAGATATATTGAGTATTTCCCTACAGCAAAATATATATTCACTAACACACAGCCAGCAGAAAATGACGAAAAAGACCTGATGCCACAGTGTGGCAGACAGGAAATATTTGATATCCTAGTTTGGATGAGAATTCACAGAGCACTGGCAGCCCAAGACTTTTCAATAATTCAGTAAAAGATTTAGCAGAAGGTAGCAGGTTGACTGATTCAGTTTGGGGCACAGAACAAGAACTAAAAGATACTTGATAAAGATCAAAAAGGAGAGCACTAAGAGCCTTATGGGAAAGCTCTGATAAGCATCCTAACTGTTGTTATTGCAGACAGTGCAAGAGCATTAGTGGTTTCTCTCAAAGCTGGGTGATGAACATCCACATGACAGTTAAAAGGTAAATGTGTGCCAAAAAGCTCAGCCAAAAAGAAGTTTGGCTGAGTATCCAAAGCCTATCTTTGAATTTCAAAGAGTTGACAAGAACAGAGCCGTAAGTAATCCGTTACCATAACTGCAATTCCAAAATGCTCCAAACTAAAAGGAGCTTTTAGATTAAAAGATACATGGAATATTGATTTTTTTTTTTTACATATACAAACAGGTTGAAGGCAACATTGGTATAAATGGATGGATATAAAATTACATAAATAATGAAGCTGTGTCCCATGTAAAATATTCCCAAATATGACTGTCCCTCAAAACTGCATCTGTTATTTTAAATAAGCGTATTGCTGTGCTATCCTAAAATTAAGCCTTTTTATTTACCAGAAATAACTTTGTCTAATAAGAACCTACAGCTTTCTGTTATATATGTGTCAGCAATGCATTTTGCCTAAGTGCTTTGCCAACTCAGTCTGCAGTGGTATGTACTAAGCATGTTATGCATGTGTTAAAACAACTGAAAGTTTCTTTTCCAGAAGCATTGTAGTTATGAGTCTTGCTTGAATGTTTTTGTGGTTGCAATGTAATGTGTGTGTTGTACACCAATTAACATACCCATTTACGTTAATCATATATCTAACATCATCTGTAACTAAGTAATGTGATTACTATCTGCATAACAATCATGTTTTTCCCTCCTACTCCCTGACCTGAAGAAAAGAACAAGGGGAATCTTCTAGCAGGTTTGTCTTTCTTTATTTCTTTTATCTGTGAAATTGCTGCTTCCTAATGGCTTTTAGATGTCTCAGGTTCTGTATAGTAGGTTCAGTGAATGGTAACTTTTGATAGATAATCACAAACTGGATTTTCTAAAATTTATATTGATAGATTAATGCTGATGAAATTTGCTTCTTTGTCTCAGTTTTCGGGTGGAAAGAATAGGCATTTTTTTACATTTCTAGTCACATGTTGTAACTTTGAGAGGTTCAAGTCGAACCATGGCAGAGCAGCCAGTGGAGCAGCCTCTCCAGACCCAGCTCCTGGGCAAGGACACAGCCCTGCCTTCTGCCATAAAATCAGGGCTTGTGGTTTCCAGGAATCACAATGGAAATTACAGGCATATAGTTTAATTTGGCTTTGTGAACAAGTCCACTAGCCCTCCATTGCAGAGGAGGGGCCCTCCAACAAGGATAGTTTGGTCTCACCTTAGCAAGGATCTGTGCTGCCCTGCAGGAGTATCTTCGGTGCGTTCTCTGTACCATAACTCCACGTTCCCACTGTCATCATCTCCTATGGCATGTTTTGGGACACAGAAGGTGGGGGGAAAGCAGCACTGCAGTGACTCATCTGTACGGTTAGCACTCTCACACAGCCCAGTTCAGGCAGAGGAGGGAGCCTGGTGTCTCTTCTAAAGTTACCACCACCAATGATGGCTGGGAGATCAGGTGGGTTTCCACGTATCCTAGATGGCCTGTAGCAGGCCCAGGCAAGCCTTAGTAGGGCTATCTTCACTGGGTAAATAAAGCCCTGGAAATGCACATCCTAAGGCAGTGGAAGAAAATGCTGGTCTTTGCTGTACTGATAGCCCAACATATCAACCTCTGAAATACATGCACACCAGAGTTTTACTGTGGTTCACAAACACTTCTGGGTTTTTCAGTCAGGGATGAAAGTCTTCACATCAGTTACCGATGTCCCATTCCACTTTTCAGATTGTTCCTCTGGCACCTGGCACCATCCTTTTCCTCACAGTGTATGTAACTGCTGTCACAGTGACTCAAGGGGACAGGATTTGCTATGTCAGTTCTGTGACTTCTCATATACATTATCTCCTTAGGCTTGCTAGCAACATATTGATCTCATTAAATTATTACAGCCTGATCCAAGCTTTTTGCACTCACTGGCAGAATTTCCCACTCTTTCAACATCAACATTTAAAATTGGCTTTTTTAAAGGTGAGACTGAAGTTGTCAGTAAATGAGTACATTCCTCTAAAACTGTGATTTTTGCAGAGGGGCGAGGCTATTCCCAGTTGTACCTGCAAGCGCTTGAGATAAATTTATTTATGGTAGCTGGACACTAGATCAAAACAAACAAAAAAAAAACAAACCAAACACCCAACTGTCAAAACTATAATTCATGCTCCATGTTAGTGATAACTGTTATGGCTTTAAAAGAAGTCAGTGATGCTGCCAAATTTTTTCATTTTATTTTCACTAAATGGAAGATCACAGAATATGCTAAGTTGGAAGGGACCCACAAGGATCATTAAGTCCAGCTCCTGGCCCTGCATAGGACCATCCCCAGGAGTCACATCATGTGCCTGAGAGAATCACCCAAATGGTTCTTGAACTCTGTCAGGCTTAGTACTGTGACCACTGCCCTGGGGAGCCTGTTACAGTGCCCAGCCACCCTCTGGGTGAAGAACCTTTTCCTAATATCCAGCCTCAACCTTCCCTGACACAGCTTCAGGCCACTCCCTCGAGTCCTGTCACTGGTCACCACAGAGAAGAGATCAGTGTGTGTCACTCATCTGCGCCTCAGGAGGAAGTTGTAGACTGCAATTATGTCTCCCCTCAGTCTCCTCTTCTCAAGCCTGAACACACCAAGTGCCCTCAGCCACTCCTGATATGGCTTCCCCTCAAGGCCTTTCACCATTTTCACTGCCCTCCTTTGGACACTCTCTAATGGCTTAATATCTTTCTTATATTGTGGCACCCAAAACTGCACACAATGTTCAAGGTGAGGCTGTCCCAGTGCAGAGCAGAGTGGGACAATCCCCTCCCTTGACCAGCTGGCGATGCTGTGCCTGATGCCCCCCAGGACACGGCTGGCCCTCCTGGCTGCCAGGGCACTGCTGACTGAAATTCAACTTGCCATGGACCAGGATTCCCAAGTCCCTTTTCCAGCACTGCTTTCCAGCATCTCATTCCCCAGTCTGTATGTACATCCAGGGTTGCCTCATCCCAGGGGCAGAATCCGGCACTTCCCAAGATGTTTGTCCCTTTAGAGACTCCTAACTAATATGTGCACTGCTGCAAATTAGTGTATGTGTAAAAATGAACTAGTTAATTCCTGAGATCCTGGTCTATGGTAAAAACCCTACAGACCACTCTATGCCTTTTAAAAATGTTGGATTTTGTCAGTGGCAGTTTATCATTCTTATGCTTACATACTAGTGTATTTTTGTATCACTGAAAATACATGTGGTGTATGTGGTCTTTTGTGGCAAAATTGTAAATACAAACTGCTGCAACATACTTTGAGATAACTGTCCTCAACTGTTTAACTTGTTTCTTACTGCAATGCTAGGCAACTTGCATGGGATGCTATGTGAACTAAGTAAGCTACTTGTTTCACTCTTTAAATGAAGATGTGCACAAGTAGTGCATTGGATTGCTTTCTGAATTATTCTCTTTGCTCTGTACTTCATTCTATTAACAGTGCAGAAGAACTTGTATTGCTTTAAGTAAAAGTGAATTATTTTGTTTCCTACCAAAGTGACTTATATTTACAGAAATTAATTCTTGCATTTTTTCATGTATAGTCCTGTAGCTGTTTATTAGGTAACTAGATGTTGCTGTGCATTTGAGTTGACAGAGCTGTGCTTATGAGGCTGTAGCTTCCTATTGATTTTAATAAAAATATGTGTGTTGTATTTTCCAAAACTTTATACACAAGTATTCTAATTAATCATTTATCAAAGTATTGGTAGATGACCTCTCTGGTGTATCCGTGCTGTAAATGAGATATTTCTATAATCAGTTCTAGAGTTCTGCAAGTTATTGAAAAAGCCTATTTGCTAAATTCTTGATATCCACATACTGAAGAGAAATATTTATTTCTGTTCAATTAAACAACAGGCTGAAATTGTTGCTGTGTATGAAACTAGATAAAGACTGTTCAATCTTGTGACATCCTGAGAGCATAACCAGTCTTAAGCTGTGTGTAGGACATGCATGAAATGTCTGCAAAGGATGAATGTCACCCATCTAGTGCTGTAACTCGTGAGCCTGAATATGAATTCCCTATTCAGACAGCTCTCTCTGGTGCAATAAGGACCAGTTTTGCTAATATAGGAGTCTGGGTGGAAAACTCATCCCTATTCTGTGGGGAACAAATTGCACTCTGGAATTCTCTTCACCTCCTATACCATATCTGTTTCTAAAAGTAAATTTAATGTAAATACTCTGCATGAACCATATGAAAAAGAAAGTGCCAGTGATGCATAATCTAACTTGAGGTGGAAAGCCTAACCCCTTACCTAGCACTGGAATGCTTAGTAACATGGTCCTCTGTCTCCCCTCACTCCTAGTAAGCTTTATAATAGTAAACAGAAGCTCTTCAGGATTTACACCCCTCGGAAACATAGGTATTCAGCATCCTGCCTATTCATATGATGTTTGAGAATGCCAACTAACATCAGGTGCATGATTCATTTATTTCCCCTCCTTAGTACTTTAAAGTTCCTTACTTCTCCAAACAATGTTTCTTAATTTATTTATTTTTAAGTGCTTGTAAATCCCTTGTTGCTTGTTGCCTGCAATGCCATTAACACAATGGCAATAACACAAGTTCTTTGAAATTCATCCAGTCAGACAATTGCAGTGCACAGCAAGCCGTGGTTTGACAAAGCCCTGTTCCTCTTCTCTGCCCAAGACTTCAGCTTTTGGAATGCACTACCCTGCAGAGATCTAAAAGTGGGATTGAATATTTGGGTAAAGAAATTTCCCCAGGTCCAAGAGGATTTTTATAACCATTGCAGTTGAGTTCTCCATCTAATAATTACTGGGTAATATTAAGCTACAACATGCTAGGTAATTACAATAGTCAAAATGTGGAATTGTTGTTGAGAAGAATCCCCTTGAACACAGCCTGTGGAAGTTGTGCCTGCATTCTGTACTGGAAGGTAGAGAAATGCATGTGAAGTCAACCATCTGCTTCAGCTGAATTCTGTGGAAATTGTGTCTCTTACCGAAAATGGTAATTCCTAGATGAATGGATCTTATGGGAAGAAACCCATTACTTATATCTCAAGCTGACTGCATTTTTTTCTTATTTTTTAAAAATAATGTAAAAGACAATAGAAGTACAAACAGATTAAATGCATAAAACTACATAACTTTTTTTTTCTGTTTGAAAATTGAACTATAAGACATGGCCCAAAATTCTTGTTATTACTCATTGAAGGTATAAGATATAACAATACACTTCTTGAGTTCATGATCCTAGCACGAGACTGGTGGTGAAGTCTTGAATGTTTGAACTTCGAATATCACTGTACTATCCTTTGCATTTGCATTTGTTCAGTTTAGCTTATTTTCAGTATGACTTTAGACAAATATCAACACCTGTATTTACTGGAAGTTAACTGCTGAAAATTTGAATGTACATCTGCTTGCTTTTGTTTGACATAGGTGATAATTTTTGGCAGTTTTAGATTCTCTCTCAAGATCAAAAGCATTCTGCCTCACCCTCAGGCTCTCCAGTTATTTCTGATTTATTTCAGTTTCTTCCTATTCCTGCTCCCACTGTCTGGCTCACTATGAAAAGCTGAAAAACAAGGTGTAAGTTGTGGCTAGTAGCAAGCAGTAGTGCTGCAGGTCTGAGGCTGAAGCAGAGCAGAAGTTAAACTTGACCAGATATGCAGGAAGCCAATCCAGAAAATGGCAGAGTGAGACTGGGAGGGAAAGAGAGGCTCAATTAACAAAAAAAAAAGTATAGTAAGATGCTCCATGGAAGACAGAGCAAACAAAGGTTTGTAGACATTTGTCAGTTAAAAGAAAATCTTACACAGTCTAGTCATTCGGACCAGCAGAGTGGTGTTCGTTCCCCCTGCAGTGAAGCTACAGTGACCTCTAGTGTCTCTAAATACCTATTCCTTCATAAATCAAAGGTGGGAAAGGCAGAATTAAAAAAAGGAAAGAAAGAAAGAAAGAAAGAAAGAAAGAAAGAAAGAAAGAAAGAAAGAAAGAAAGAAAGAAAGAAAGAAAGAAAGAAAGAAAGAAAGAAAGAAAGAAAGAAAGAAAGAAAGAAAGAAAGAAAGAAAGAAAGAAAGAAAGAAAGAAAGAAAGAAAAGAAAAAAACTAGAAAGTCTTTTGCTATCCCAGGGAAGTTAATGGCTCAGGCATACAAAAGGAGGAATGAGTTGTAAGATCCTACAATGGACCTGCCAGAAGGCAGACAAATAGAGAAAAGTAGTTTGCTTTTCTTTCACATAGCTGCCAGTTGTAGTTGATCTCCACTGAAAGATGTTTCAAAGCTCCAGTGTTGTCAATATGAATGCATTCCACTACTTGCAACCTGTAAGAATAGAGGAGTAATAGATCCAAAGAGATTACCATTGCCAGGGGAGACTGTAAGAGGAAGTAAATATGTATTTCAACTGACTGAGCTAAACTATCAATCATATAAGGTATAGGAAATGATGGACAGACACACATCTAAAGGAATGCAGAGATTATTGAGACAGCTGTGGATCTCTCAGATCCGTGTCATTTATGTTTGATTTGGGAACTTACGCAATTTCATTTTTCTGATTCTTTCTCCATGGTGTTTGCCTTTTGGACAAACATTCAACTTGAAGTTTGGGATAATTTACGGGGATATGTGAATTTCCAATGGCCATTAACAAGTTTTACATTAATTCAAGGAATTTCCTTTGGATACCATGTAACAAGAGAGGAGAAAAGGTGAGAGAGAAAAATATAATAGGTTAGGTCCTGCAAGAAAGAGAGGAAGGATTTTTAGCATGCACAGGACAACATTAAATCAGAGTAAAGGGCCTTAAAGACTTTAGTGGCAACCAATTCAAATGCAAAATGTCCAAAGATGCTTGAAAGGCATAAGATTATCTCCATTCTGTATCTCTAATCCCATCCTTACCCCTATTGCATCAAGGAATCTAGAGCCAGGAACTAGCCTATAGCCCATAAAGAAAGGGACTTTCACTCCAGGAAAAAACCTGGTCAGGGTCCCCCGAAAATGCTCTGATACAGTTACTCTTTCATTATTGTTATTTATCATATATAGAAGAGCCCCATGGCAGTGTGGTCCCAAGAACAGCAGTTTTCTTTCCCAAGCACAAGTCCCCCACTGCTACTGGTCATACAATTTATGCCTGCGCTGAGTAGGACTCAGTGACTTCAGGAACATTTCCCACCAGTCTCAAAATAGGAACAGGAATCCAAGAAGCAAAGAACTGCTATAACCAGTCTCTTTGGAGATGCATCTCAAGATGCCAAACAGAATTACCAAACCATGCTTCATTCAGGGGCTGCATTTCTCTTCAGGATGCAGCCTCCTCCACATGGACCCTTGGCATGCCAGTACATTGCCATTGCTACAAAGCAGACTTCATTTTATTTATGAGCTCTGCATTTTAAATTAATATTTTCATTCTCAGTGTTGCACTTTGAAAAATGTCTATAGCACAGATGAAGTTCCTACTGTTCCTTTCACCATTGCCTCATTGCTTTGATTTGGAGAACTAAAGATATTCAGGTTAAGTAGCCATTGTGTACCATTCAACTTTTATAAATGAAATAATCATGTCTACCAACCATTTAAAGTCAGCTATTGCTTTCATTAGTACAAACTGACAGAACATAATTTGTGGGGTTTTTAATTTTCATTTTAATTTTGGTGTTAATGGGATTATAAAAAATTTTATCTACATTGATAGTTTTTATGGCCATTTTATCAATTTTCCTTTTATTTTTGTTAGTGCAATGGCAAGACAGCTGTCCAGAAACTTTTTAACTCTAAGATTTGTGCCAAAAAAATATAATTTGACTTCATGCTTCAATAGCAATTTGATATTCACATACAATTCGAGCCATAAGGGGAGTTAAAAAGCACAGCAGGACACATGTGGGAATAATATCTATAATAAAAACTCCATTTTATTTTCTTGCTTATACTGTATGACAATGCAATAATGTGGTTAATAAATATTTTACAGCTTATATTTTCACTAAGTTGTACAATGCAAAAGATTCCTGAGCTGAAATGTAATTCAGTCTTGAAATGTAACTTGTATTGATATAATTGTAGAACTCACTTTTCTTCCAAATGGTAGGTTCTGTGGGTCTTTTGTATTGTGTATGCCACAGCACACAGTACTGCAGAGCAGGGTAACAATTTGCAATGGAAGTAGATAACATTTCCAGAACCGTGATGTGTTTATTTCAACAATTGCTTAGTTTGGGCATGGGAAGAAGGTGATTACATGCAGAAATTGTAGTAAAGGTATTCTTTTAAGTGATCCAACATGCCATAGAGAAATATATTTTTCTAATAATCTTTCTGTTAATGTGCTCATTTTTTAGTATTCTTGAAAATTATCTCATAATATATTTCTCCGCATGTGTTTTGCCTGTGAGAAACTGCATCCTTTCTGTTCTCAGTGATGTTTGTATTGAGATTGAAATGCTATGCTATGCTATGCATGGACAGAGATATCTCTCTATCTCAACTTTGCACAGCCACAGAAGCTTATGACTACTTTTCATTTCATATAATTACATATTAACACTGTATTTTCAGAGTGCAGAAGGTGAAACATCTAAGAACCACACAACCCATGTTAGCATTAGTCAAATAGCTGCAGAATTCCTTTCTGTTGAAAACATCTTACGGGCATGCTGAAGTTAAATGCAAAGACTTTGAGAATACTAGAAAGTGTAGTTACTTCAAGAACCACCATAACTTGCAGGTAGACAGTCTTTGCTCTAGGTGTTTTAAAAGCCCCCACAAAGCCTACGCCAGAGCAGTAGGACTGCAACACCCAGTAACATCACACCATGAACAGCTACTGCATTGCCCCTGTTCATCTCTCCCCTTGCAAGAATTGATCAAGATTACCATACCCTTGCTCAACCAATTGAACTTAACCTTGCAGATAAAACAAGGTTTCCAGACCTTTCTATCAACTCCCTTTCTGTTTCCTCTTTGCATCTTCTGCTGCAGGAAGGGACAAAGGTAAAAATGTCAAATAATGAAAGAGAGTAGGCAGATAGTCATGGTGACCACAGGATGTTCATCAGATATGTTTGAACACAAGCAAAGGTAACTTAAACACTGGGAAACAGAAAATCTACATATCCCACCTTTAGCTGACTGTAGGGGAGGGTTATAAGCACAGCAGGGGTAAAAAAAAAGAGCTTACTATTGGCCAACCATAAGAAGACCACAGGGTCACCATTGATCCAGCAGGCACAGTCTTTCTTGGCTGGGCTCTTGTACCTGTCCTAAAGCACCTGTCCAATACCACCTGCATGCAGTCAGCTCCCAGCTTAATCTCCAGCAATGACTTTAGGGAGCACACAGCATATCATTTTCATTAATTGGTCATCAGGCTGTTTCTTGGATGTTTTGTTAATTTTGGTTTTGTCTTGTTCAAGTAAATGCTGTAATAAGGAATTCTGGACATGAGTGAACACTAATCATGCATATGAAATGTTGGAAGTGCCACATCCTGAAAAAGCATGAATACAGTAACAGTATTTTTGCCTGCTTAAAAAAAAAAAAACAAAAAAACACAACACCAGACAATACTATTTGGCATGCAGTAAAAATAGAATACATTTCGGTTTTGTTTATCTGAAGGCATCACCAGAAATACACTGAGCTAGGCTAAGATGGAAACAAAGCTATTTAAAATTTAAGAAATAGGAAAAAAATCATAGATATTGATGTATACTAACTGGGTGAAATTTGTTTCTATTTGTTCATTTTAGTTTCCTTTACAAGGTTATTCTGTACTGTATGAATGCTAATGATAATGCTTCTATCAAAAAATAATTACATGAAATCAGTTTCATTCACAAATGAAATATATTCAATGAAAATAAAAGTGTGTAAGAAACAGATTCATACCAGTGAGAATTTTTAGAAATTATTTTTAATTATCATACAGTAGAAAAAAGAAATGGAGTGAAGGAACTATGAAATAAAATATATTTCTCCCCCTCACAGTCAAAAGCTAAGTTTTAAGGAGCGGGTCCGGATGGCCAGCCCACGAGGTCAGAGTATAAAAAACAGGCAATCTTCAGTTGGAGATCGCCGGTCACCAAGTGCCGACATTGCCACTGAGGGCAGCCCAACCAAAGTCCAGAAGAGCTGGAGCTTCAATGACCGAACCCGCTTCAGGCCCTCCCTGCGGCTGAAGAGCTCACAGCCCAAACCCACAGCTGACGGTAGGAGTTTTTCACGTCTCCTTTGTCGTTGCATGCTGGTCCCAGCCTGCTCACACTCTTGTACACTCAGACTGTGAGATGTTTTAGGAAAGCAGAAAGAATTGTTATTTGGAGGCAGAGACACAAGCTGTCTATAGTCTGCTTCAAAGAGCATGCCAATGTGATTTTTTAAAATAGGAAATCTTGTGTCTGTGATGCAAAGGGAGCAACTGGCAGAAACAGTAGTCATTACGAAAAGTTGCAAGTGGGCTAAATGCATCCAAGGGATGTGGTTGCAGCAGCTCCTCCATCACGGCCCCTCTCCCACCACTGGGCTCAGCTGCTGCCCAAACCTGCTGCCTCTCACTTGTGGTCCACACAGTGTGGCCAGCGCTGCACTGTCTGTAACTTTGCCAGCCGAGAGCACAGCTTGTACAGAACTGGCTCCCTCAGGCAGAGCAGCCCTAGTACCTCCCCTGGAGATGCAATCACCTGCCACCAAGAGATGTACTCCTGGGTGCTTTAAGTTTTATCTAGCATGATAAGGCAGGTGGCTTTAGCAAACAAACCCAGCATTATTGCTTTTATGTATTGCTTTCTAAAGGATATTTTAGATGTAGGAAGCACTCCTAACATGTGAAGTAGTGGGTCTTTGTGAAAATGGCTCTTTGTGAAAATGGCTTGATGAATCCACAGCAGGCAGCCTAGCCTTTCCCTCAAGCTGCCTCCCCCTCTGCTCTCCACTCTCTAGCTAAAATCCCATTACATTAGCCAGGATTCAGGCAAGGATTTTCATCTATGAACACTTGCCAAACAAAGACTGTGACTCCCCTAACCAGGGACCACCGAAGTGGGTGAAAGCAGCCTCCTGACAGGGAGGAGCTGAGTACCAGATGAATGTGACCCCTGGATGGGAAGGGTCTGGCAGTGAAAGGTGCACTTACACAGCTCTGTGGGTACTGCTGCCCCCAGTGGATTTCGTTCTGGATTTTTCCATTCACATTTTTCCCAATATATGAACATTTAGTTCTTTCTTGTGGTACCCCCCAAGTAATAAATAAGGGAGACAAACTGGTTGGCTACCACAGAAGGCAGTGACCCTGTGTGTCAGGTTGAGCTGCCCAACACAGAGAGTCAGAGCCTCCCTCCAAGGGAAAAGGAGGGAGGGGGAAAAAACCTGGAGAAAAACAAAACCTGAAATGACAAGCTTCTTATATTTATACAGAAGAGAGACAAATAAAAACAGAATATGATATAACACATATATATACTAATGTGAAAAGAAATAACAACAACCCTACTGAGTCGCCCACCCAAATAATACAGATTCCAACCACCCAGACCCACAAAAACACCCCAAAGACTCTTCCTGAGAAAACTCTCAGCAAGAGAGGAGAACAATTAACAAGAAAATGTTCACCTCCCTAGAGAACACAGCAGCGGGGTGGCAGTGAGACTTAATCTCAGCATAAGCAGCGGCAGCACGTCCTCCCAGGGCTAGGGCAAAGAGCAAGAGGCAGAAGCTCCACCTCCCTCTCCTTCTATACTTGAGATGACATCAGAATACGGTATGGAATACCATTGGCCAGTAGGAGTCAGCTGTCAGCTGGCCTGAGTCAGCTGATAATCCAAGCCCTACTCTAAAATCAAAACCTAAATTTAGGCCTAGCTAAACTGATAACACCCTGACTATATAGGAAAGGTACAGTATAGGTCATTTGATCCAAGTAAAGAGGTAACTTCAAACTTTACAATGGCAATCATGCATGCTATATCCAACAATTGTGATAAAACTAATTAGACAGAAGGGTGATTTGGATGTCTGCTTCCTTGTTAAGAGCATGGATTGTCACAGACATGTAGGTTGCAAAATACCCATTGAAGTGCAATGCCCCATCCCTCAGCTGAGGATGCAACACATCTCTTCAGGAAAAGCCTGGATAAATAAACATTTCCTGAAGGGCAAACAAGACAAATCAACAGTGTTTGCTAAGGTCATCATTCCAGGTTAGTCTTCCCCCATGGAGACCTCTCAGATGCACAATTCCAAATTTGGCTGTAGTTCAGTGAGCTGCTGAGGTGCACCAGCTACCAACCTGCTATGCAGGTTGCTCACCACTCCTGTCTCCATCCTGGGACACAGGTCCTGGCTCATGTCCCATGGCAGCTGCAGCACAGGGGCTGTGTGATGCTGGCCTGGGTCTCCTGCTGATGTGAAACTCAGACAAGGCCATGTGCTCCACAGTGGGAAGTGAGAAATGCTCTAGATAGCAGAGTGTTTGAAGCTACCCTGTCTAAAGTTAGGCTTCTTACATAATAATTTATACGGCACAGGTATCTCCTCAGAACTGCACCAGAAGTAATTTCATAAGTTAAAACCATGTAACTCACACTATGCCTGGAAGTGACCTAAGAGAGTAATTTGTTGAGCACTGTCCCAGGGTATCAGTGGCTTACTTCTGCCCCAGCCCTGCAGTCTGCACCTCACTCAAGCATCTGTTTCATTTTTCATCAACCCATTTGTCATATGAGCATTTCCTCAGCATGCCTCCTATTTTGCCTGTACATATTGTTATCAATAGCAATGATTTGCACAAGAAGATCGTGCTCCCTCTGACTGTCTGCCTTTCACAGAAAAGATGGCTTAAACAACACCTTGGGTATATCTGTAGATAAAAGACAGTAACAACAACAGAGTACTCATCGCTATCCGTAAACCCTTAAGGATCTTCCCGCTTCTCAGGGTGAGCACAGCCAATTTCCTGGTCAGTGATTTCCAGATACCAGTCCACCCTTATGAACTGGGGCCAACAGATACACCAATTTCTCATTCATGGCAGAAGGAACAGCTTCCATTGTCTCCAGCTTTTAGGTAAATGCCAAGTTTCCATTCTGGGATTTCATCCAACTACTTCTAGGACCAGTATGACCAGAGAGATGTCCAGTGCACTCACTGCTGAGAGGCAGCTCCCTGCTGCCTTACCCAGACCTTTGCAGGAAAATTCAGGCATGAACAGCCTTAATTTCTTTGGGTTATTTGTGTGTGTGTGTTACCAATTTTATCGTTTGATATGCCTTCTGCATTTGACAGCTCAATGAGAAGGATCTCGAGATGATGTATTTAGTTTAGAACATCTTACATTTTTCACTGGACAAAGAAAAACGTATTTGCAGCATTTTATTCTTATCTCTAGATTGCCAGGTCCTTCAGTTTCCTTCTTGAGGTATTCTCCTGCCAAATGATTAATTGTTTTTTGTGGCCCAATCTTCAAGCCAAATTAGAAGCCACCCCTTTCTGCGTGAAATTTTGGACACAAAACAATACCCTTGAACAGGTGGTCCTTCTGGTGATTCTTACATCTCTGTAGCATGTTTAGGGTAGAAGAAACTACATTTACAGTAAACCTTTTAGGCAGTGACAACATAGTACTGGGTACCCAGTTCAGTGTTAAAATTTCATATCAGTGATCTAATGAAAAAATAATAGTCTTACTATTAATTTCTCCTTCTAGAAGAGAAGACAGAGGAGACACATATATTTCTTTCATTTTTCTTGCACTATATGGGATTTGGGTTTGTAAATGCACTTCCATTAGCACAGTCAGAGGAGGAACTACCTCTCTATCAAGGTGAGGTGTACTGAATTCTATGTGAAAATAAAGAAAAGAAGCAAATATATAAGGAGAGGGTTCAGAAAAGAAGGGGAATTGTTAGCATGTGAGGATGATTTAAGGGAGATAAATAGTCAACATAGTGACTTTGCAGGGCTGACTGAATTCTGGTAAGGACATGGCTGGAATCTGTGCCAAAGCCATAAAGAAGAGAGTGCTGGAGAAACTTATATTAGCAATTAGAAACTGTCCTGTAAATGGACTCCAGACAGGAGCTCATGGGAGCTAAAAGGCTAACTTGTTGAAAATGTAGTAGCCTTCCTCTTAGGCTACCCAGCAACAAACACTCTAACACTCGCCCACTGTATATTAAAATCACAGAAGGAGAATTTCTTGGGCAGCAAGCAAAACACTTCAGCTGGCCACAGGTATCTCCGCAAAGGATTTTGGCATAACAGCCTTAGAACACTATGCCAGAACCAGTTGCACAAATGGCTTTATTTATGGGTAGTAACAGTCCACTGAAACTGCTTATAAACCATGTCTTGTTATTGCCAAAGTGGGTCTGACAATGGCAGCAATTATTTTAGCTACATATGTGCATTTGCAAAATGGAATATAAACCTGAAAGAGCATTGATGGCTAGAGGTGTCTTTGGTGGCATGGCTGTAGATGCTTCTAGGCATTTAACAATGCCTAGGAGCACAGGAGAGAGAAATTAAAATTCAAGACTTACATAATCTGACTTTAAATACATGTGCAGTCTCTGGTGACATGTGGTTCACAACTGCCAGAACTCTTGTTGAAGAGGTGACTCTGCACAAATTAATGAAGGTGTGAGGATGCTTTATTTCCAATCCCTGTTAGCAGTCTAGAAGAGAATTATCAGGACCAAGCAGATCAAAGCGAAATTTTCACCAGTCAAGATTGGTACAAAGTGAAGCTTTACAAAGCACACACTTCAAAGGATACATGGATTGTATAGGGTCCCTTTCCCAAAGGGATGCTATGTCGCATGCACCAAGGTGCTGCCTGACCTTGGAGCCACACCCAGCTACCCCCATACCTGTACACAAAGTGAGCCAGGAGCCACCTCTGAGCCCAAGGCCTCCTCATGCAGTATGGCTTGTGTCCCTGCTTAACAAAAACAGGGAAACCACAGCCAAACTGCCCATGAGGAATGGTCCGCAGAACATGAGAATACCCACTGGCAGAGGTCAATCCCATGATAAAGTCCATGTCAGGGATTAAATAGTACAGGTGATCTCATGCCATTGCTCAAGGCACTGTGCCCAAGTCCCATGGCATGTTGTAGATCCATCCACAGAGACTCACCTCACAAAATCTCTTCTTTGTAGACAATGGTGTTCCTGCCCTGGGCTGGTTTTTTCCTTCTTGCCTTGTTTTCTGAGGAACAGAACTTTCTCTGCTTAAATCATGCTCCAGTATTGTACCACCACAGCTGAATTAATGAACCGATATTATGTTGTGGATGCAGTTTTCCATGAGGAACAAAAATGCTCTATTATATTTTTTCTACCATCCCATGCTTCTAAGCCTCTGCATGAGTTGTTGTGCCTTTACTGTAACCTAGAGACATTGTGTGGCTTTTTGAACAAAACATCAAAAGTGTTCAGCACTCAAGATATTACAAACATATTTCATTTGATTAATTAAAAAGAATTCTCTAGGGAAATATTTGATTTCTTGCACCATCCCTGAACATTATACACTCAGACGACCTCTAGCCTTTCATTCCCTACAGAGCATTTGAACAAAATCCTCAGGGTGGAGTATATCATAAGAGTCATGGAAAGAATGCAATTGTACATTTCAGCCCCCATGTCCTCAGTTACTACCATGTAATTTATGTATTGCAAAAATGACAAGTTTTCCTTTAAGTAGTAGGAACATCTTGACCTTGGATAGAGTTCACTTGATGTAGCAAAAGTCCTTAGTTTGAGTGCTTCTGCATCTCAGTTAGCTAAAATTTGCTAATTCAAAATGAAGATGCATAATGCCAAAATAAAGCTTGAATGAAATTTTATTAGCAATATATCAATTTGTGCTAGACAAGAGGTTTGTTTTCTTGGGACTGCATGACTGGATGATAGAGCTCTCATTTATTACTGTTATCTCTGTAATTAACTAGGAAGAACTGGCATTCTGACCTAAGCTCCGAGTCATTTTTTCATTTGGTGTAAATAAGTACAGGCCATTGGTTTTGAAGCATTATTTTAGTTTAATCCAACCAAAGTTCTGGCCATATGAGTCCACAATCTAATCACTTTATTTATGATACCTCTTGAGGAACTTCCTGTGCACCAATATTCACTGGACTGAACACTTACTCAGTGGTCACAGGTGAATGATTGTTAAGCTCAGCTCCGTGAAGGACAGGAGCAGACCACCTGACCAGAAGTATGATTTGCATGGATTTTCGATAACCTCATCTGCAGTGAAGACTATATAAATGAGATAAGTAGTTTTGAGAGGACGCTCATACAACTTTACAACCACTGTGTAACCCACTTGCACCAATCTGAAACATTTGAGGATTTTTTTCATTTTTAAGAAACGTTAGTGGAGAAATCCATCGTGGCTTTTTAAAATACAGGACCCTCCTGTAGATGCTTGAATCTAAAGCTGGTGTTCTCTTCTCTGCCTTTGCCCCCATCTACAACATCCCTCAACCTGAGGACCTGGAAATCTCCCAGGGCACAGGACCTGTGAGGACCTTTCAGAATATCAGATATATATCAACTGATGTGTGCTACAAGATCTTGCAGGGACACAGTCAATTAGATGTGACATTTAGCTCATTAGTCCATAGTTCCAGATATTATCTTAAATATCTGCAATTTATTTTAGTTTTAATTCCTTGTATGTGTTGTATATAAAATAACAGATATACGTATCTAAAAATATACTAAAATCATACATTTAGAGTCACCAAACATTTTTCTTTCTTACTCTTCTCACATGGCCGTCTAAACTTGCTGGCTAATTGGCCACTATTTATATATAAAGATCAGCCTTTTTAACTGCACAATTATTGTGCATATAATGAATTGTTTTTATAAAGTCTCCAGGCTCTCCATATCATCATTCAAAATTAAAAGGATTCCTTTTTAATTAGGTAATGGGAGCTGTTCCATTAAATATTGCCAGTGCATAAATTTTTGAGAAGTTAAATAATAACTAAAGATAATTGAGAGTTAGAAGGGAATGATAGAATTTCAGAAATTTTGAACTTGCCTGCATTATATGATAACTGATATAAATTATGTTTCTTACCTTAAAAGTTGCACTTACAAAGAAAAAAGACCATACAATTATACCCAGAATATGTAAAAAAAATCCCACCAATCCTATCTTCCATTTTGGCAAAATCAGAGGGTTTTTCAGAAATGCTTTAACATATGAAATGTTGTAATGGATGTTCTTTATTATATTCTGCATCATATAGCACTGTAGCTACCAAATTCCAATTTTTATGTCCCTTCTCATCCCCATCTGGAAAGCTTTGTCTGTTTGAGGAGAAGACAAGGAATGGGCTATGCATACCACACTACTGCACTCTCCATCAGTACTGCCTGCAGAGTAGAGGCTCAGGTCGGGCAGAAGGGAAAGAGAGCTTCTACAAACGCGTGTCGAAGTGCTCCTCCTTACAGAAGCACCAGTTTCCTTTCTTTCCTGAGAAACTGCTTTCCATTTCATAAAAGATCCCTGCAAACAAAGTTTTCAAATGTTGTCATCCTTATTCCCTCTTTCTTAATTTTTCCACTTGGACTCTGTTTTAATACTGCTAGGGATTTTGGTGTCATTGTCTAGACAAATATTAAGCATCTAACATGAAGAGCATGTCACAGAAGTATTTGTCCTGCCTCCTTCCTTCTTTCGTCATTAGAAGAAACCCTTTGGTTGTCTTCGTTTTGTTGTGGTTTTGTTGGGTTTTTTTTTCCCAGAGATCAAGGAAATAAATACATGATTCACTCCCTTGAGCCCCCTTTTTCTGGCCTCTGCTCTGGAAAGCATGTAAACATAGGCTGCTGCCTTTCCCAGTTTGGGGGAGCTTTGGGCATTCTTATCAAGTATGTGATTAAGTTCCATCGCAATCAGTGTTGTTTTTTTCAGTTGCCTTTTCCTATGGGACTTAGCAAGCAATCACAGTATAACAAATTAGGTAACCATGTACTGAAAGAGAGTTGGCTTGTAAGGGTTTTAAAGCAAAGGCAAATTGAAAAGTAAATCAGTTTTAGGGGTAGTGAAGGCATTTTGTATTCATGGTTCAACAAACAGGAAAATAGTGAGAGCTTGTGAAGAGGTGAGAGGTTTCATGAAACATTTAAACAAAGGCACTAGGCTGAGACACATTTCATTTTGATAAAGGGAAATTGCATGAATCATATGAACATAAACCAAGATGTTTGTACTTAGAATAATTTTTGAGGGGGGAAAAGTGCAATTTTGTGAAATATTCTATGCATTGTAACATCTGTGGTAATACAATAAAATATGTACAGGAGACCTCCATTTCTTAGAGAACATAGGCTAAATTCCTAACTCACCACAGTAAATGCTCAGGGTGAAGAAAGGTACTTCAACAGCAGAGTTAAGTTTAGTGCCTTAGAGACGTGTTAGGCATTACATAGAGCAGCACAGCAGAGGGGGCTGTAAAGGGGGCTTGCAGAGGGGGCTGTAAAGGGGGCTTGCAAAGGGGGCTGAAAGAGCAGAATAATGAGAGTATTAAGCTGCCAGCATTGTTTCTTGAGCAAGAGGGGTCATCTGAGTTGAGTAGGTCAATAAAGCAGTTTGTCTAATGCTAAAGCAGTTACCAGGGCACTCCTGCAGCAGACTTATGCATCGGCGCTTCCCATTGGGACAATGTGTTCTCTAAAAGCTTTGAATTATGTCTCACTTTACTTGTCCAGAAGTTAGATGCACTCAGCTATCCACTCATTTTCTTTTTGACTACTCATGCAAAAAATGAGTGTTGAGGGTGTCACATTGGGGTGCCTGGCACTGCTGCCCTGGGCAGCCAGGGCAGTTCTGCATTCAGATGAGGCTGCTGAAGAGGGTGGAGAACAGACTGTGAAGCTGCATTATGAATTGCTTGGACATCATTTCCCAAGTCAAACTCTGGATTTTGTATGATAGTTAAGACTATGGCCGGATTTAACTCAGAACCTATGAAAATTAGACCACCATCCATTTTTTACCAAGTCTTGCATTACTGAAAATCAGACTTTTATTTTGAATCAGTGTGTTTCTAACCAAGTCAATACAATACTGTGCTGTAACATGAATAAATGGGAGTCATATGCAGGCTGTCAAGTTCAGGCACCTATTTAGGTTTTGCCATGTTTAGAATGTGGATTCTCAGCCTCAGCAGAATTATTTAGATCATATACATGAAGGGCCCTAAGTCCTACACAGTTAGAGTAAGATCTAAGTGCTTTTGAAGGCTTCCAAACAACAAGTCAAAAGATCCACACTGGGATCACCATGCTGGTCACTATGTCAGAGCACTTCCATAGAACTATGTGTGGTGTCGGCACACACACTTACCAATGCTGGATTGCTGTTACTAGCACATGGCTGTTCCCAGAAAACAAAGAGTACAAAATCTTTTTGATTCTGTTAAACAGGCAGATAATTACTTGAATGTTACTGACAGTGAAAGGAAGGAGCTATGAGAGTGATCAGAGCAGTGTCACAGTTTTTCCCAATGCCAAAGCATTTTATTAAACAACAGAAAGCACTTCTAAGAAAGGACACATGATGTTTACAGAAGTAATGAACTAAGCCTTGTGCATAACTTTTGCACAGAGCCACATGAAATGCAGCTTCAAACTTCCCTATTTTTTTTTTCATTTCAGAACAGTGTAATTTCTTTGCTCACTCATTTGGTGTGACCATAAATTACTAGAGTTTGCATGAAGAATGAATAAATACTGTGACAAACAGGGAAATCAAGACAATTTTACTGCCTTGTGCATATCCCTTCTGTTTCTTGGTAATTGCTGCTTTGCTATGTGAGTAAATCAAAGACTGCTCCCTCATGAAGAAAGAAGAAGAAACTGAAAAGCAGCAAAGACTAGAGTGTAGCCAAAAATAAATAATGTCAAAGATTGTAAGACAATGGTGGATGCCTCATCAGTTGTGAAATGAACACTTACTTTGTTTAGGATCAAAACACATCCTGAATTGTAAATATGCTGGTATTGGAAAAGGGGAATTGTTTCTGGCTTGTCAAAGAGGCTGACAGCCCTTCTTACAGAGACTTTCAGGGGTTTGTCAAAGCGTTTTTTGGGAGACACTTTGGCCATCGTTGAGACCATATTCATGAGCTGCCTGAGAACAGACTTGAAAGCCACGCTTAGCTAGTGCTAGAGGTTCCCAGAGAGAAAGACAGATCAGGGCTAACCCTTGGAAGGCCTGGAAGCACAGCCAGTCTCATGTAGAGCAGCTGCTGCCTGAAGTTCCTTGTGGAACCCACCTGGACCATGTACAGCCATCCCAGCGGAGAGCAGGAGACACGGACAAGGGGTATGTGGAAGGATAAAGAAGTAGATGTGTGCAGGGCTATACATGAGCTGTACTGGGGGCTCTACCTGCCCTGTTAATGTTTGGGGAGGGCTCTCTCTGGGAACAGACAGCAGTTTGGAGGACATAGCTTAGCCCCAACTGGGAACTGGCAGGGATTTAAGCAGCTGGAGCTGCTAAAGCAGCCAAACCGACCCCAAATCAACCCTGACCTCTGGGATGAACTTGAGAGGGACAGAAGGGATACAAGTAGATCTCACCTCGTAACTATGTGGTACACAACATGAGCTTCCACTGGAAAAATTCATCAGAATGTGAACTTTGATTTCAGTGGTGTTTTAAGATGGAATTTTTTCTCCAAATTGCTGCTATGCATTTCCCAAACTTTTTCCCAGGTCTGCTCAGTGTTCTAAAGAGACATGAATGGTTCCCATAGGAATCAAACGAAGTTTATAGCTTTTCACAAGCTTTATTGACATGTGGTATTGTCTGCCATAATGAAGGAAATTCATATCAGTGAAATATTAAAAAGAAAAAAGGTGATTTATTAGGAGCAGCATCACTTCTTAAAGCTGGCTTAGACTTATAAGAATTTTCCATCATCTGTGTAAAAATTTTGCTGAATTTTGCTGATTTTTGTATCCACAAGGGAGCAATATGGAACACTGTAATTGCACCACACTTCTCAAAACTGTTCTGCAAAGATATACTTATTAAGGGAGCCATATTATTAATGGCACTGCACTTAGCAAAGGACCCAGAAACCGTATCAGTAAGACAATCATTCAGAAACATGTTTATTTTAAACTGCCAAGTTGGAGTCTCATGTTTCACTGGGTTTACATGGTTATAGCTCTTGTGTTCTTAGCAGAATTTTTCCTAACTGATACTGGCATAACAGAATAGACTGAAACCTTAGAGAGTCACTGGAAATACCAGTAGCATAAAAAGCTCTGATTTTAATATGGCACTTATAAATGAGCTGGGAGATTTCTGCACTGGGAGAAGTAACTGGAGAGGCTGATCAGATGTGACTCCTGGAAAGTTAGTGTCGTGGATTACTTTGCACATTCTCAGAGAGGAGTTTAGGTAGTGTATATACCTATCAAACTAATTACATAGTTTATTTTAGCTAGTCACATTTCTGGGCAGGGAACTAAATGTCATTGAGCCAATAAGATAAGACAAGTCAGGAGCAAAGCTCAGGAAAGAGTGCAAGAAAAAAGCATCCTGGCATCATAGTAGGAGTAACTTCTAGTAATAGCATGGAAGGGGAGATTTCAAAATTTTGTATGAAAATACTTTACTTGTATACTTTTACAGTTTAAAAATTATTTTTTATGGTTGCATTTGATTTTTTTTCATGTGGACTTAAACATAGTATTAACTTGGCTACAAGCCATCTTTCTTTATTAAACTGATTATCTGGCAATGATAAAATCACCTGTTCTTCACAACTATAGATGTTCCTTATAAATGTACCAGTTCCCAAGAGTAACAAACTAGCCAGAGTCATAAAAAAATAAAATTAGTATGCCTGAACATTAAATCTGTGAAAAAAGCAATGCAGAAATACCCGTTCCTGAAAATGCTGTCCAATGCTGTTTATGCCAAGATAGCATTCCCATTAGATTTAGAAGGTACCATGAAATTTTCAGGCACTTCTGACTGATAAATAATATTTTTCTTTTTTAATTTTCAGTCTACCCTGAAAAAGAGACTTGAGAAAATGTCCTGTAATCATTTGTGTCTGACTGTGTTTCAACTCTGCCAATGATAGAAGCCCCTAAAATGGTTTACTTGAAGTGATTAAACCTGTGTTTTAAATAACAGCATGAATGTAGGTAGGGACATAGAACTGGCAAGAAACCTCCTTTGTTACTGAGGGTTACTGAATCCCATCCTTTTTTTCTCTGTTTCATGTCACTCTTTCATTTTATATTCTCTTCGTCATGAAGCATAGACACTTACAACATGAAATACACTGGCCTTGACTGAAATTCTTCACCTGGGCACTTGGACTTTATGCAGTCAAAGAAAGATGACTTGGGAGGAAAAAGCATCTACCCTCAAGAATTTTCTTTTACTTCACATACCTTTGAAACATATGTGATGTAGGGCATCTGTGACCCTGCCCTTCTTGCTCCAATTGCATTCCAGCACATTTTAAGTTAGTAAACCTCTTGGTCATGCATCAGTACCTGATTTATTTGTGTGTTCAGGTACAATGGGCACTTCTGAGATTCCATTCTCAAAAGATATCTCTGCAGAGGCAGTATTAGGCAATGCTAAGGGATCATTTTTTTTTCCAGGTAAATAAATACAGTAACTTGACTTAAGCTCCTATGGCAAAGGAAGGCTGCGATATCTACATGGCTCTGAGGTTTAAGGTGGCAATTAATTTGTGATAGATGTCATTCTCTGTTCATTTTTTGTTAAAAGGTGCTTTGTTTATTTTCACCTGTAATGAAATGTTGGATCATTGCACCACCTCCTTATTAAATTAAATGGATCTTCTCCTTTGTCCTCAAGGTCAGGTTGATCCTTAGTGGTAAAACTGTAACAACAGTATAACTTCAGCATCTTTCGATCATGCCATTACATCTCTTAACTCACCACTTTTTCATAAGACAGAGACTGCGATAAAAAACCATGGAACATCAGGAATAGATGTACTGGTACTCAACTATTATTTGTTTAAAAAATAACAGGCATTCTTCCTTTCTAATTTTCACTATTTACAGTGGGACTACCCAGGTGTTTATGACACAAGCACAGACACACACAGGTGTATCATATAGTTTGTAAACTGAAGAAGCTCTGTCATACTTGATTTGTAGACTTTATTTTTCCGAAACCACTGTGCAAGCTGTTAGAAAACTCTAAGGCAGAGACTTTTAAATGCCTCTTGTTTAGTCTACTCTTGCATTTTGCAGCTGACACGAGTCTTGGAACAGATGATGTTTATGATGACAAAGGGTGCCAGTGTGATGTGTCAGTAGAAGATCTCACCCCTGCTCTTAAAACTGTCATCAGAGCAATCAGGTGAGTAAAAAATACTGAATGAATAAATACTTGAGATTTCTTTAGTTATGATACTAATAAATTGCATGTCAATTCATAAAATGACAGTTAAACTTATTACATGGCTATATTCATTACATAGCGAATGCTAATATCTTATGCTTCCTTTTTATCAGTATTTTAGTTAAATTGAAATATTTTACAGGTTCTCTTATCAGTTTTTCAATATCTGAAAATATTATATGATTTTACACAGAAAAGAGAGTAATGGATATAATTTCCATTATATTTCCTGTAATCCGAAATACAGTTTGACGTAATTTTATTGAATATGTATCACCTTGCCTGGAAAAGTTATTTCATTTAGAAGTGTAGAGTTTTATTGCATTTGCATATTCCTGAAACTGTCATAAGACTTTTATTGCAAATTTCTTCCGATGACAGCAGAACAATTACATTCATTCAGTTGTGCAAAGCCTTGCTTACCATTATCCACTGAACAAAATGTAACCCAAATAATTTATAACTGATAGTCTCCTTCTTTTCCAAGAAAGCAGCAAACTGCATTGGAACTTATAAAATTACCTGTATTGAAAGTTTAAACTTAGCATTCACACCCTTGAGACTGCCAAAGCTCTTCATGTTCCAGAATATTTTGAAGTGCAAATTGTGACAGGTAAAATCACCACCGCAAAGTGTACATCAACAAGCAGGCAAGCAGAGCTCAAGCATTCCCCATCTGCGGGCACAAAACCCGAGGTTACTGCTGGGGGTCACCCCACTGGCTCTGCACCACAGCTATGTCAGTATTCAGCACCCTTCTCGTAGGCAGGCAGACAGTCAGGGAGCAGCCAAAAGGAATTTCTGCAGAAACCTGTAGAAAGATGATGTTTTCCTGAAGGGCAACTCTTCCCTGAGAGAAAAAACTCTCGCTTTTTATCATTTTGTACAGTGATAACCTATGGGCTACTTGTATTTCCTTCCCCTTCCTCCTCTGATTAAAATGAAGACAGATATTGAGTAAGGCTGTTTCTACTAGTACAGAGAGCTTGACAGATCAATTGCAGACATCTTTTCCAAGCATCTTTCCAACTTTCCTGGAAATGACCTCACAGGACGTGTCAGATACCAGGCCCATGTCCACAGCCACTGCAACTGACAACTCAAATGTCACTGATGAGAACCATTTCTTGCCAGAAATGCTTCAGCAGGTGACAGAAAACCTTTTACACAGTGGACACCCACCTACAAGGCAAGCCTATTCCCTCAAATGGAAAATGCTCAAATTAAGAACAATCAGCATAGTCCATTCACTTTAGTGCCAAAGATCTTTGTCTGTGATGCCACTTTTTAAACAGACTGATTGACTTTTGGCTCCAGGTGCACCCTGACATTTGTACTGGCAAGCAATACCAGTGATCATCTCATTCCTAATACTGTCCAAATTCCTTGAGATCAACTTGAGGTATTAATTCATGGAGCTTGTTTTCTAAAGTGCGACTGGATTGTTCAATGCATCATCTGCATTTTTTCCTTGGTTTTCTTGATCATTATCAGCTCAAATGGAAAGTAACCAAATGTGAAGGACATAGCTGGCAAATTTTCTCCACCGTGCCATCAAAAGAAATGTTCTAATAAGAAGAGCAAAGATGCAACAGTGTGATTGTTTCATTCATGCACTATTTAACTAATGAGAATTAAATTTTTAGATTATCTCTGACTTTTTCTCTGCACGGTTGGCTTGCCAGAAAAACAACTCATTTCACCACTGAGGTAGAGAATAAGTCTCCACTTGCCATCTATCAGCCATGAATCTCTCTCATCTTCCTGCAAAAGTTAGTGTTTCACTAGATTACAAGCAGCACATGCACTTTGCTTCAGAAACATATTGTTTGACATCTGTAAAGCACTAATATGCCATGATCTTCAGAATTCTGTTAAATGCTACACTTTAATCTCTCAAAATCAAGAGGCTGATAATTCATCAGGTAGCTGATACACCTCTTTCTGATTATTCAGAGTGTCTGTAACCTGACTACACTGGGATCTATGCAAACATCTGAAGAAGGATCTGAGACTCTATATAGTAACTGTAGAATTTCAAGATGATAACATCTGCCTATATGGAAACTTTGTGCCTCATTTTGAAGTTTGTTTTTAGAAACGGCTTTGAATTGCAAAGGCAATGGGAGAGGGTGAATGCTGTTTTTCCCTTCATGCTGCTGTACAGAAGCAGGTGAGGACAAGAAGACACTTGCATAGCTTCATGAAACATTATAAACACAGACAGTTAAATCCATTCTTAATACACTAACTTGAAAAATTGCAATAAGGGAGAATAATTAATTTTTCCTGCTTAGACCTAGGTACAAATTGTTTTACAATTACACAAATAGCCCTTTTATTTTGGGGAGGAAATTAAATTAGCAAAATTAATTCATGCCTGTGGATTTACAGAGGTAGGTCGTCTCTCAGCTTTGGAATCAAATCATTTGAGGTTGGGTTTTTTCCTGTGAGAGCAGCCTAAAATATTCTGGTTACTCTCAGGTTGAACAAAAGACAGAATCTGGCTTATTTATAGTATTTCATTTTGGTAATTTCAAAATGTACTGCTTCAGTTTTGACTGTGTTTACTTACATTTTTTCCAGGACTACTTTATGGTTCAAAGCAAATTTTTTATTTTAAACAAACAACCCCCTCAAACTTTCATTTTGATACAGTCAGAAGAAACCAGGGAGAAAATAATTCTTTCCTGAAAAAGTTCCTAACATTTTGGTCCTTTCCAAAAAAGATAGGACTCTTCCATTCCTCCTTACTATGAGCTCTCTTTCAGGCAAGATCAACTGAGGGAATAAGGAAAGTAAGGAAAAGCTGCACAATGCATTTAGGTAAATAGGAAACAGATGAGTAGTGTGGTGAAAGATGCTGTGCTCCACAGAATGCCTTGGTCCAGGGCAGGATGAATCCTAGTCCTCTGCAGCCTCTGTCTGGGATCAGAGCAGTGCACAAAGCAGTTCTTGCTAGCAGTACACTGAGCCTTTGTGTCAGCAGGTTTTGTACCACTACTCAACTGTTACCAGTCTTGTCAGGAACAAAAAGCCACTAATATCCTGCAGAGTTCCTGGAGCTTAACAAAAACCACTGCATTTTCCAACTGTGTTAGTTCAGAATGATGAATGTGTATAAAAGAGACTAAAAGGAAGATGAGGATACCTTGTTTCCATATATTTTGATATCTCTGATCATTTGCCATGGCAAGAGACACTCTTCTATAATGCTCTCCACAATGGAAATGATGGAATTACTTTATAAAGTATTATAAAGTAAGATTTGAGAAATATAAGTAAATATGCAATAGAAAATAACTGCAGTGGCAGGAAGATGAACGTACTGACCTAATAGGTCTTTTCTCTCTTTTGTGATTGCAAAGATATGTTTCCATTTGTTGTTAATTAAAATATAATAAATGTAGCTAAACATAATGAAACTTGAGAATTCTTGAGCTGATAAGCCATATAGTTGAATAGTCATACATATTTAATAGAAAGATGGAAAACAGAATTTACCATTTATGTTCAGTCTTTGCAATGTTTCTCTACCACCTATAAAATCTATTTTTAGCACCATTATGAATTTGTTCAATGTGATGTTTCAGAATTCTCTTTTTCTTTTAAATCCAAACACATTGTATATTTCCTGCCCAGATGCTCTTCAGAGCCTAGAAAAGGCTCTTAGATGTGTATTTGTCTAGGACAGCACTGTGCTTGGGAGAAAACAGTATCTCTGCTCCTAGGGAACGGATTAGTTCAAGTCAAGACCTGAGAGAGGAGGCAATTTTGACTCATTCACCCCATATGTAGTAGAACTCTCTCTCAAGCACCTTATTGGCATCTCTGTGTTGGATCCTGACCTCTTCTGCACATTGCAGTTTAACCAGGACAAAAGGTTGCTTGGAAAGGTAAGGATAGATAGACAGAGGAACCAGCACAGCTCTCTCTCTTTGCACCTGCTTTCCTGATGTAGTAGGTGAGCAAACAACCTGTGGTCACTTCATCTGTTTATGGGTAAAACAACCTACCTGCCTTTTAATATTCAAGGAAGTAACCATGTATGATTCTACCTGAATCTCAGTAGAACGAAACTCTGTTTCTTCCTGAGATAGTGACAAGACTGACAAGACAGGTTTAAAAATAATAACATAAATATGACAAGGCTGCACAGAGGATTAGGGATGTTCTAACCTGGTGCCAGTCTCAGCAAAGTCCATTAACTGACAAACAGAAGAGCCTTTAATAATGGAAGGATCAATAACAGTGGAAACTAAAATGCAATTAATGCCACGGAATATATGCAATCTGCATGTACAGAAAACAGTGTAATTTTGGAGCAGTGCTGATCCTGCATTTAAGAACAGATAAATTAAATAGGTGCTGCTTTTGGCTGCTAGGGGTCAATAAGACAAAAGTTGGTATTGGACCTCTAACATTCCACAAACTATCAATGTATGTGATAAAATTAGTGGGACCTGTGGTTCACACATTAATTCTAGAAAAAGTACTTTTACATATTGGCCTGCTTGAACACAAGACTTTTTTTCTGCTCTCCTCTGGATGCATCGTTGAAATAAGCTACTTTTTTTAGCTATTTCTTCCCAGAAAATTGTCATCCTTGTGACTTTGGTGGGTTTACAAAGGTGTAACATCTACCTCATTACATTTGAGTTACAAAATACCACCTCACTGCATGTCATATAGTGACTTAAACATATAAGCGATGTTTTAAAAAGTCATGGGGACTATACGGTTTTGTTAGGGATTGATTCCTTTTTTCAGTCCTTGCTGCCAGATCCGTACCCGCAGGTCAGTGCAGCCAGTGGCGACTCGGATCAGTCTATGATGAGTCTTGTTCGCCCTCTGATGGTACAGCTGGAAATTACAACCCGGGCTCGTTTGGCTTGTCCCTCCTGTCCGAGTTAAGGGCTGGTGCTCCAAATAATTAGAGTATGAATAACTTTGTTTTCATTTTCCTCTCTTTGTAGGGATAGGTTTCCTGACTGTGCCCCCAAAATTCGTTTTTGTCCCACAGGAACATACATTTTATGTAGTTGTAGTAATCTATCGGGATGGATGTTCAAGCATGTATGTAAAAACATACAATCATAGAATCACAGAATGGTTTGGGTTGGTTGGAAGAGATCTTAAAGATCATCTATTCCAACGCCTCTGCCAAGGGCAGGGACATCTCCTGCTAGACCAAGTTGCTCAAAGCCCCATCCAACCCGGCCTTGAACACTCTCAGGGATGGGGCATCCATGGCTTCTGTGGGCAACCTGTTCCAGTGCCTCACTAGACCCACAGTAATCAATCACATTGTTATTTCAATATATAGGAACCATATTGAGTTTTTAAAACTAACAGTAAATAACTATGGAAATTCAACCAAATTTAATAACTGCAAAGCAGTTGCTAGGCTCCATCACAGAGAGAATTAGGTTTTCTTTTTCTTAATTAACTTGCAGGCTTTTAAAATGCCAGTCTTTTATAACACTTCAGGGGCTTTTTGCACAGTTTGTGTAAAGTTTTGTATATTTGAAGAGAAAGAACTAAGCAATATGGGTTTGTTCCAAACCCTACTGAATTTAATTAAGATGGAATCACATGAGCTAATACCTAAACCAGAAATAGTATAGTCACACCTCACTGATATAGCCATGATGCTTTCAACTCTGTGTTTGACTTCTGAACACTATGAACAAACTGCCTTGATAAGCAAAAAAAAAAGTGTTATAAAGCTGCAAAGCGCTAATGAAGACTTCTGTGCATGCTGATTAAGAAACTTCCATGGCTGTTAATAAAAATTACTCTTCTGTCTCTTCTCTTGTAAAATCACCCAGTTGTGGTAAATTCAATTGTCTTCAATTATGCCATTAATCCTCTGGCTCTACTTTTTTAATAGTTTCATAGTTTTACTTTATCAAGAGCATGAGGTTAAAAATTGTGACCAAAAATCATAATAATAACAACAACAAAATTATGATACTATCTTGTATGTCAGCTACATCATTTATTATTTATAACCTGAATAAAGAACTAAATTCCAGAAGACTTGGTTGCCAGGGTCTTATAAACCAAACATCTTGGCAACATTTGACAGCTGAAAGAAAATAAAATCTGCATACCATATTCATCCCAGCTTCAGAGGCCTTCAGATTATAGAAGATGCCAAAGGCCATTGGTCTGCACAACCAGCTGGCAATGCACAAGAGGAAGGTGCACCATCTGATATATTTAAAACTGTGGAGATCAGTTCTGAACTGTCAGGTTGATTAACTACTCCTAATAGGCCTTTTCCATTTTTAATTTCTATAATCAGAATCATAGTTCACGCTCTATACCAGTGACAAATAATCTCATTTTTAACTGCAAGTTAACAGAATGGGAAATATCAACAATCTAAGCACTGTGAGAAAAGGCTGACATTATTTGAAAGAATATTTATGTACGATACAAAAATCAGTAGAGGTTCACTCTATACTATCAATCTAACTTTACATACCTATTATCATAGTGTCTGTCCTAACTATATGGTTTTTCTGAATTCCACTAAAACATTACTAATCTATTTTTATCAGAGAGTGAGAGCCATGTTTTGGTTTTTATTATAATTCATTGTCTTAGCTGGTAAATACATATTATAATAAACACAGAAGGAGTATGTTGACATGAAATATTGGCATTTGGAATAGGATACCAGTTCACTGCCTCTGCTTTTTCAATTGAAGTAGATAGCAAATATCAGCAGTTTGGCCCTAATGGGAATTCATAAGTGTCTCAGTTTGAGGGGAAAAACCAAAATGTTTACCCACAAGTGGAGGAGGGGGTTTCCTCCACAATAATCACGCCACTCTTTATCAAATTTAAGAAAAGGAACTTTAATCAGAAAGTGGATATGAGAAGGATAACTGTTCTTAACTGAGATATATAGAGAGAGAGATATATATATATATGTAGGTATAGATATAACTGTAAACAGACCAGAGCAAACTGCTTACCCAACACCACAAGAAAAAAAACAACAACCAAACCAGCAGGTTTCCTCCTGGAGAACAGTTATACTTATAGGCAGTGTCTGTGTCACAGCCCAACTGGCTGCAGGGTGAGCTCCCAGTCCCTCTCCAGTGAGACAGACGAACAGCGAGCACCCAGATGAATTCTGTCTCTCCCTCTGTGTCTCTTGTCCCAAACGAAGAAGGAAAACTGGAAGCAGAGAACCGCTACGTGTCCTGGAAAGCAGCTGCAACTTCTCTCTCCCAGGTCGCTGCCCCAGCTGGGGCGGGCAGGCCGTGACGCTGCAAGTGGCGGCGAGACTGGAGCAGAGACCGGGACCCTAAATGCAGAAACCAGGAGAACAGCCGTGGAAAGGAGAAAGGAACTAGCTCATCAAAAAGCAGCAGCAGCAACAGCAACAGCAGCTAGGGGCAGGAGCAAATGGCTTCTCCCCTACCGCCGCTCCTGCGTTAAGCTGAGCTAAAAATGGAAATGTCCCCCAAAAACAAAAGAGACAGCCTGCTCCCCACCCAACCGATCCAGAAGAAGACGGTTGCAGTTAACTACTTCTTTTAGTTAACTAATGGCATGGGCAGTTAGTGGCAGGGGAGAGAATTTACATAATAATTCCAAACTACAACAATAAACTCTGCAGCACAGATCAGAACAGCTAACACACCTGATTCCCTGACTTCTCTCCTAGTTCTTGAATGGAACTCTTCTCTCTTCTGCAGTTCTTAGGTAAACCAAGGAAAACTTCAGGTTTTACCAGCTGACCTGGAAAATCATCCCACTGTTATTTGCCTTCTGAATTTTTCATTTCTATTATTTAAAATTTGCAATTTAATATCAGGCTTTTCATTCTAAGAAGAGCTAGTCAGCGGACCTCACATGTTCACATATCACATAATACAGAAACTTATGCAAGTCTTATATTAAAAAACATATGCCATTCATCAATTTTAGATATTTACTGTTACCTGAAACTTACAGTTCTGCACTAAAATTCATGAAAAAAATCGTGAATGCTAATTAAGCAGTCATTTCCATAAATTCCAGTAGACAAAAACACAAAAACTTCCCTTTAGCCTGCAAAATTTGATATTAAGTCAGGTAAATAAATTAAAAATAAATACCTAGGCTTGAACCTTAGTTAAAAAGTAGAAGCTGATGAAAAATCATTCATTGGAGAAATCTTTTGTCTATAAAGAACAGAATTAACTTAAGCACAAATTTAACTTACAGGATATCCCACTCAAGTCAGTTGAACTAATCCCAGACTTAAATTAGGCATGTATTTCAGTACTTTTCATATCAGGCACATAATGTAAAAAAGCCAAGCAAGTATACAGTGATGTACTAAACATGCTCTATAGTGCTTAAAATAGTATTACCTGATCTCTCTTAAACAACAGTTCGAAGGAATAGCTACAGTGCATTTGTACTTGCCCGTTTGTACTTAAAAAACAACTACATAGAAGTTTACTTGCACAAGCTGTTTTGAAAATACCTTCCATTTAAAAATTAGCTATCAAATTCTGCCAGTGAAATATATAGCATTGTTTCACAACTGTTGAAAATTAACCTGTGAAATGCTTTTTTCCCGCAGAATTATGAAATTTCATGTTGCAAAGAGAAAGTTTAAGGAAACACTTCGCCCATATGATGTCAAAGATGTCATTGAACAGTATTCAGCAGGTCATCTAGACATGTTATGCAGGATTAAGAGTCTTCAGTCACGGTAAGGAAGGAATCAGTTCCACTCTGCATAAGCATCTAATGTCATTCACTGCCTAATGTATATTGGCAAAGTTTAACATTTCTGTATTACACAGCATCTCTTTCTGTGAACACAGCAGAGCCAGAAATTGAATTGTGGGCAAAACCAAACAAAAAAACATATATCTAAACTGTCCTCAGAAAATGGAAGTCTGAATAATAGAAAAAGGTAATCCTTTATCTGTAAAGTCCATTTGTAAACAAAGAGTTTAATCAGGAGGTTGCCAAAAGGATGAGGAAAACATTGAAAACTGCCTTTCTCGCATTCAAGACTTTCTCTTTTCACATAAAGGAAATTGGGAACTGCTGGTAATGTAGTATTTATGTATGTTTTGTGTTATAGATTCCCAGCAATAGTAATTAAAGAAAAAAAACCAAAACAACATTGCATCATATTTATCATTATCAGCATCAGAGCTGAGATTCCTGCTTCAAACTGACAATTACTCTAGGACTGGATGCTGTTGTTAGGATGGGAGGGCTGGAGGTGGCTAAGTTTTGGACTCTGGTTAGTGCCAACAAAAAAGAAAAGTAGTCTCAAATACTCAAAAATCACTCCTTTTTGGTTTTTTTCCTTAATTAATAAAATTAAGTTTGCCTTCTTCTTCCAATGCTTTTCTGAAGTACTGGGATTTTAATTTTTAATGTATGGATATAGCAAACATTCCCATGTCATCACTGGTTTCAGAAATCATAGCAGCTTTTGGTTTCTCTTACAGCGTTGACCAAATTCTTGGCAAAGGACAAATCACAGCAGATAAAAGAAGCAGGGAAAAGAATCCTGCAGAGAACGAGACAACAGATGACCTCAGTATGTTAGGGCGGGTAGTCAAAGTGGAGAAACAGGTAGAGTGATTATCTGTGTTGCTTGGTCTTGCTTTATTGCTCATGCTTATTCTGTATTTCATTGCCAGTTTCAAAAGCTGAAGAGGTAAAATATTTTTTCTAATATCTGCTTCATTTATAGGTTGAAATAAAATTTATATGAATTGTATTACCTTAACCTTTTTTCTCCTTTTATCAGCTTGCTTATGAAAAATGTACATGGCTCTTGACATTCTTTTTCAGGGATCAATAGCATACACCAAGCTCCCTTTGTTTTTCTCTTCAGCAGTTAAATTTTCTCTTTGCTTGGGTTCCTCAAATATTTTAAATTAGTATTTGGCACTAATGTTGACCTTTTCTTCTCTTTCTGTAGGTACAATCCATTGAGTCAAAACTGGACTGTCTATTAGATATTTATCAACAAGTTTTGCGAAAAGGATCTGCATCTGCACTCACTTTGGCTTCATTTCAAATGCCAGCTTTTGAGTGTGAGCAGACTTCTGATTATCAGAGTCCATCAGACATCAAAGATTTGTCTAATTCTGCACAAATTAGTGGATGTGTATCCAGATCAGCTAGTGCCAATCTGCCTCGTGGCCTACAGCTTATACTGACACCAAATGAATTTAGCACTCAGGCTTACTATGCTTTTAGTCCAGCTATTCATAGTCAAGCAACACAAGTGCCAAATGATGGACCTGCAACAGTTAATAATACATCAAACCAAATAAACCAGGCAACTAAGCCAGTAACCCCGACAACATTACAAATACCACCTTTCTCATCAATGAAGCATATCAATAGGCCTGAGCCTGTTCATATTATTCCTGTAACCACACAGGAAAATATTTCCAATGTCACCGCTTGCCTTGTTGCATCAAAGGATAATGGACAAGTCGCACAGCCCAGTGCAACTAAGGATCTAACATGGAGAAAAAGCCTGGATACAGAAGGGGAACCTTTGCTCTCAGTTAAACCTGTGGTGCAAATGGACTTAGGAAAATCTTTATCTGTACAAAACCTTATACAGTCAACAGAAGAACTGAATATACAGATTGCTGGCAGTGACTCCAGTGGTTCCAGAGGAAGCCAAGACATCTACTCCAAATGGAGGGAGTCAAAATTATTTATAACTGATGAAGAGTTGGAGACAGAGGCAGGAACAGAGACTACTGAAGCCATCTCGCGCCCATTAGTGGAAACAACGCTCTCTGCTGACTCTCTAAGGACTGGAATATCAAGATCATCTCAAAACATCTGCAAGACAGGGGATGGTACAGAAGCACTCAATCTGCTCCATGTCAAACTTAAATAACAGCTTGTTGGCTTTCTGCATTGGCTGGGTCATTCTTCTAGTCATACATATCATAGCATGAACTGTTTTGAAAGCCTTTTTAGTAAGAAAAAAATCACAAAAATCAGGATGAATCTGAAAAGCAGTTGAATGAGCCCATATTTCCTAGTTGCATGAAAATGCATGTTTAAGGGATGGCTAACATCTAAATTTACACCTACAGTACAGCAGCCTTTGATGTAGTACAGTAGGTTTAAATAACGAGTTGCCTACAAAGCCAATGCTGCAGGATGTATCAAAAAAACCCAAACCACACCAAACCAACAAAAAATTTGAGCATTTACACCTAGTGCCTTTTCTACAAGGCAGAAGTAAAAATTTTAAGTTTTAAAGCACTTTGCTTCTGAACTAATTATATACATACATATCTATAATGTCCTGATTTAGATGATAGTTTATGTTTACAACAAAAAATCACCTACAGCTGCTAGCAAGGTACCAAGGAAACCAGTAATATGGCTAGAAGTGGGGGGTTAGAAATGGCTGACAGCTGCAAGATACACACATTTGTTCATCAGTAATCAGCTATTTTTAGCTCTGAAAAACAGTAGGTTAACAGCCATCCAAGTTTGGATGATTTAGTGCTGTGGCAGGAGTACCTGTCACACCACTATCACATTGTTCTTCATGAAAAGAACACTCTTTTGCTACAAAAAGTTTGTATTTTAAGGATTGGGGCTGACCTCAGAAGGGGAAAATGTGGGTGGCTACACTGAACATTCAGGGGAATCTCTCCTTCCAGTCTCATTGAGAAGCTGTCTTGTGAATCTGAACCATTTTGGCAGCAGTAGGCGAGAGAAGGAAGCAGGTGCTGCCTTTATTGTAGAAGCTATATTTCCTTATGTGGAAATTTTGGCAATTTTCCTTGCAGTCCCAACCTAGTACTATGACAGTACTTAATAAGGCTGGGAAAGAAGGGAAAACTAGGAACTGAAATGCAGAGTAAAACCAAAGAGGGCAGAACAGGAAAGTCAACACAATCAATTGGAAAATAAATAAATAAAAATACAGATTTAGATGGGCAGGAAGTGAAATGATCCCAGAAACTAGAAGAAAGGTAAAGTGGGAAAAGGTTACTTTTTTTTTTTAAGATAATAAATGCTGCTTCCAAAAAAAAAGCCATGTAGGCAATCAGAAATGGAAATAGAAGTAGATAAGACCACCTTAACTAAAATAAAAAAATGAGGCAAGGGTTTGTTGCATTTTTAAGAAACGGTGAGGAGGAGAGAGAGGGAAGGTGGTAATACTCTTGGAGTTCAACACTGTCCCAACTGTAGTCATTTCTAGTGAACTTTCCAAGACAGGACTTTTAGACTGCTTCCTCAGAATACCCAAGTTTTCAAATTCAATGCCTACATCACACTCAGCATTCCTGCCTGATACATCCTCTTTGTTTTCTTACCCTAATCTACACTTTGCTTCAGCTGAGATGCAGAAGCAGCATTAGTGCCTCTCTGCACATCCCCAGCAAGGCTTTGCCACTGGGAGAACTCTTGCAGAGCCTAATCAGGCTTTCACTCTTCCCAGCTGAATGAGGTTTCTGTGTGTTGCCTCCCCCCAGATTTACACCGCACCTGCACCACAGGCTTGTAGACAACCTGGCTTCAGCTCAACTTCCCTCTAGCACCAGGAATACCAAATGTATGGGGGTGCCAGTGCCAGCTGACTCAGGGCAGTGTTTTCTCAAGGCCCAGACCCACTGGGAACTTATTATGTACATCGAAAACATCACTCCAGTCTTAACCATGGCTAAATGCTGTAGATTGTATTGTGAAGGACCTGATCTGTTTACTATGAAACCATTGTAACTTCTGCTTCCATATTTCCTTTACAGAAGTATTCCTGGATGTTACATGACAACTTTATTATGTGAAAGTACATAGAAACTAAAGTGTATATATTGTGTCATTATATGGGGTCCACAGATGGTCCACTGTGTTCCATGGCTTATGCCAGAGCAAACTTCAGTTGTTAAATTCTGAAACACCCCTGAAAGCACAATTTCCTCACTGCTGATTTGCCATATAATTTACCAAATTCAGCCTTTCCTGTTTTCTTTTACATGAAATCTGATCATACTAAAGCCTGATTACAACAGTAATTTTGTGAGGATACTTTATTTTTTCACATCTCAGTTCACTTAACTATTAACTTATTTGAATGTCTGCAGTTTATCCAGACAGATCTGTAAGTTTGAGATACTGAAAATTTAAAAACTTACAATATTTTTTTTTAGTTTTTTTTTCTTTTTCCTAAGTGTTTATGGTGCCTTTCTTGCCTTTCATGTGAAGCCTCCTGCTGACCTAAGCGTAAACGTGAAGTTAGGTTCAATTAAGGAGAAAGAGATTGGACACATGGTAACTGTGTGTCTGTAATAAAACTCCCTGCCCCTCCTTGAGGAGATAGCAAAATCAAGGCACCATGAATTGGACACCACTCTTCCATCTTCATCTGTGTGAGCAGATGATTGCACCCCATTGCACGCAGAAGGCGTCAGTGGGAGAACTGAGCATTGGCCCTGTCTCTGCCGATTCCACACAGAAACAGGGCCTTGCATTTTGCTGATAATTTATCTCACGGAAACTTGGTATTTTTGCCTTAAATTACATGCTTGAGTCCTTCTAACTTTAAGTTAATTTATTTAATACAATTTTGTGCACAAAAGAATGAGTTCTATAAATTATGTATGAAAATGTTAATATCTTTACAAAGTACTAATAAATCCAGAAGAATCGTATCTTTTCAAATTATGGTTTAAAATCCTAATTTGTTCTCTTTTACGCTCATGATTATTATTTTTGCAGCTGCAAGTCTTATCATGTAGGGATTTTTTAACATAATATTGATAGGAAATAGAAAGAGTAGTGAATATATGAAATTTTAAAAGGAAGAATTGTTTGTTTGGATTTTTATACATTTTACTCATATTTCCTCATGATGAGTTTCCTATTTCTATGCTCTCTCTTTAAAAGACAGTGTCATAACTGACAGTCATTCATTGCTTTCACAAAAGAAGGGCCTGTCTGGCTTTTCAAGTCTTGTCCTGAGCTGCTTATTAAAGTCTAGCTTAAGACAATTAGGAAGAATTGTTCACAAGTCAGGACAAAGGACAATTTTTTTTTCTGATTTACAATCCACTTGGCATTGTTTGAAGAGAGATTTGAACTTAAGTAAGAGCTTCAGGAATTAAGCATTATCCAAATAACTGTTTTCTGATGAGCATGTTCTTCTACCTAAATAAAGAGAGAATTGAAAAGAATAGTTTTGATGATTGTTATTTGTTTAAAAATTTGTATTTGCTCCTGGCTTATATGATCTATACTTTTTATTTAAATATAAATATGATGTTTTAGCCTAGGGTTCAAGATTGAAAAGATCATACACTCTTATTCACAGTGCCCACAGTTGTTCCATATGTTTTTGAGATAATCCTATTAAAGTGACTGCTCTCATTATAGTACGGTGATGAGTAATTCACCTGCTTTTCTGTGATAAGTCAAATCATGCTGAATGGCTGATGTATAGTAGAACATCTGATGTACAGTAGTATTTCTGGATTGGGACCTGCAATCCTTACTCAAGCAAAAATTCTATGGAATTCATTCATGCTATGAAATTCAAGAATTTTTCTTGAATTGGGAACTCAGATTCAAATCCTGATTTTGTTGGGCATCTGTTAAAGTGAAAATGGTAATATTCCAGTTATTTCCTGAGGAAACTAATACTTAGCTGAATTTACCCATGTCACATTGACTATATAAAAAATAACGCACAAAGTACTGATGTAAAAAGGGAAAAAGTGAAGGGGCAATTTCAAAAAGCACAGAAAAAATGAAAATAATCAGAAAATTGAAGTAAGCAGGAAAATATTACAGCAAAGGAATTTAAAAAGTGTTTACACACCTGAGGGTAAATTCATCCTTGGATGGCTTCACTGATTTCAATGAATTCACTGCCCAGCTGGGTGAAGCTCAGACTCCGTTGGGATAACCAGGTTCAGTTCCACCGACCTTAAAGGAACTGAACCCACCAATACCAGAAATGAACTTGCCTCTCTGGGCCAGCTTTTATCCTGACTCATATGGCATGCAATCCTTTTGGATTCACTAGGTTTGAATGAAATACAGGTTGGAGAATTGTCCCAGATATTTCTGCTTCACATTTTTTTTCCAAGTGTGTTAATTGACTTAATTCAAAGGGATTACAGCATCACACGGAGTGCTGTCACTGTCTCAAAAAAGTTAATTAGTTTTTGAACTAAGACTTATCCCCTGCAACGTCAGTGGAAGCATGCAGTATTTTCCTGTCTGTTCACCTGGATGCAAGTGTGGCCATTCTTTCAGCTGTGGCCACACACAGGACAATTTCAGACATATCCAATATCATCTGCTATTGGAAGCATTTTTGACTTCTTTGAAAGACAAAGAAACAGTTCTGTAGCAGGCTTAGAAAGCACGATGACTGCTTCCACTGACACTGCAACATTAGCCAGTACATTACAATGTTAATTGTAAATTCTTGACAAAGTTGAATCCATATTGTTGTTAATAAAAATTATTTGAAAAGCACCACGCTTACTGTTATTTTTCTTACATAAAAGATTGTAAGTTGTGACCACATGTCAGGCAAGAAAAAAAAAATAAACTTGCCCACTCCTTTCCTTTTGAAGTTTTGTAATTTTTAATTACATGGACCAAGACACCACAAAGGAAATGTATTAGAATAAAATGCACAGAAACCAGTCTGACATGTTCAGTTTCCATAACTGTTTACAGCTGAGTTTACTTAAGCTTAATGTTGCAGCACCTCTACGAAAATGAGTCTGGAAGTTATTATTGCCTTCCCTGTTAGATAAATGGCAATTGATTCAAGACTTGCAATCAAGGGCCCGTGTAGAGAGCAGGATTCCTCAAGGAAGGCACTTCAGTTTATCGTGAGGCTTCAGTGCTTTCCTCTGCATTCAACCATGAAAGTTTCTCCAGAATGCTACTGCACCAAACCTGAAACACTCACTCATGACACATGTTCTTTCCCCACTGTGCTCTTCCCACAGCCCTGCTGAAGACAACCTTGAGTAATTGAGTGTAAAATACTAAACACGAAGAGCCTGCTGTGGTGCAGTCACTGCCTCTATGGAGGCTTCAAAATCAGAGCCAGATAGCTGCATGTACAGATGATCTCCTGCCACTCTGATGAACGTTCTCTTAGATACTGAAATTTAAAGATGCCGTCGCCAGAAAGGCAGATTTTCCATGTTAGCCATTTGTACCCACATGTTATATGAGCACTGCCAAGCTCTGCCTAGGAATAAACACAGGTCAGATAAAAGGCAAACATCTGCATGCTCATATGTTAAACCAGGCAGCCTTGCTTCATGTGCGTGCAGAGGGAGTAGGGAAGGGTCAGAAGACTGCAGTGAGAAGTTTTTCCCGTTGGGTTACCCAGCCCATTGCATCACAGGCAGTGATGAGCATCCTTAAAGACACATACCTGAATGGTCACTGCTCAGCTCTGTACAACAGGAGTACAGGACCTGGGAAAAAAAGAAATTTAAACACCTATTTAGCACTTTTTTGGTGTAATTGAAGGGGGGTAGGGCACATTAGCTCTCTTTTTTCTGGTTTTGTCTAATGTTTTCACTGTGATGGAGTCTGAACACTGGCACAGTTTACCAAGGGAGGTTGTGGAATCTCCATCCTTGGTGAAACGTCACAAGCCACCATGCCAACTGGCTCTTGGTGGCCCTGCTTGAGCACAGGGGTAGGACTACGTGACATCCACAGGCCCCTTCAAGCTCAGCCGTTTTGTGATTCTGTTTCCAATATCATATCAGCATTTCAGTCTTACTGAACATTTATGTATGTATGGCCAAACTTCGCGAACAAACATTGGGCAGGGCTCTCCCCACGTGGGTGTACCCTTCGAGCCTGTGCAGTGGATTATTTAGGTGAGGCACAGCGTGCGCAGAACTGGCCCCACTGTTTAAGTCCTGAGGTTCATTTGCCACGGCCGAGCGAGCTTGGACAGTGACAGTGAAGTCCTTGGGACTGTCACAGCACCCGGTACTAACCGGGGCTGACCCTGCTGAGCATCCAAGAGCTGACGGGATGGGATGGCAGGGAGGCATTGACCTGCCAGGAGACGGTCCCCACTGAGACCTGAACTCACGACTTTAGGATTTGGAGTCTGGAGTGCTCTCCTTTACACCACAGGACCACCCTAATACTGAACATTAAGCTCCATTAAAGTGTACTTAAGGCTTACTTTGAGATTAAATATTAAGAATTCGCTCCAAAAAGTCAGACTGAAGTGTATCAACACGACAGCAAGCCAGGCACTTCACAAAATTATTCAGTGCCACCCTCACTCCCCCGGGGCTCGCTGCCTTCAGGACCTCATTCTTGCCCCTTCCACCCTAAAACAGCACTGCCACTTCCTCCTCAGTGGGGCCCACCCAGGGCCACCATGTGCCAGCCGAGGAGCAGGGAGAGAGGAAAATCAGAAAATACCAGAAATAGTGTGGCCAGCGGGACCAGGGAAGTGATTCTCTCCTGTACTGGCACTGGTGAGGCTACACCTCAAGAACTGTGTCCAGTTCTGGGCTCCTCACTGCAAGAAGGACTTTGAGGTACTAGAGCAGGTCCAGAAAGGGCAAGGATGCTGATGAAAGGAGCAAAAGTCTTACGGGGAGCAGCAGAGGGAAGCTGGGCACTCTTCAGCTTGGAGAAAAGAAGGCTCAGGGATGCCCTTACTACAACTACCTGAAAGGAGGGTATGCCAAGGTGGGGGCCAGTCTCTTCTTCCAGGCAATTAGCAACAGGATAAGAGGACATAGGCTGCACCAGGGGAGGTTTGGGTAGGGCATTTAGGAAGAAACTCTTCTCTGAAAGGGGACATTGGAATGAACTGCCCAGGGAAGTGATGGAGTCACTGTCCCTGGAGCAGTTTATGGAAAGACTGGGCATGGCACTCAGTGCCATGGTGTAGCTGACACGGTGGTGGTCGGTCAGAGCCAGGACTCAACAGTTTCAGACGGCCTTCCCACCTCCTTTCCCGACTCCCTCACTCCCTGGGAGGGCCGCGAGGACGGCTCAGTCCGCCCCCCGCCCGCGCGGCGCCAGCCAATCACAGCGCACAGAGTGGCCCACCGCGGCCAATCAGCGCGCCGCGGGACTGAGGCGCGCCGAGTGCCGCCGCGTGCGCCGCCGGGGTGCTGCTGTCGCCATGTCTGTGCGGGGCGGGCGCGGCGGCGAGGCCCGCTGGGCGCGGCGGGGCGNCCCGGGCCCCGGACACCCCTGCGCGGGGCGGGGCACGGAGGGGCACCGCGCCGTGGGGCATAGCCGCGGTCAGCCCCGCACGGGAAGACTGGGAGCCGCAAGGCGCTGAAGGCTCCGGCGGCCCGGGGCGGGCGGCGCGGCAGTGGTCGCCCCGAGCTGGCGCCGGCCAGGCTCGGGACGCTGAGGCGCCTCTGTGCTGCCTCTTCGATAACGCCCTGGTCGGGGCTCTCATAGGTAAGGCGGGTGCCCCCCACCCCCTGGTGCTGGGCCCACTGAGGTGGGGGAGAGGGAGGAGGAGAGCGCCCGGCCCTCCCTGCAGGAGCCATCCCTGCTGCCGCCGCTCTGGCCATGGAAAGGCCCGGCCCCTGGCGACTCCCGTACGTCTGTCTCGCCTGAGCACGGCAGGCAGGGTGCTTTTGAAGGGTTTCTCCCAGTCGCCAGGGAAACTTTTCTTCCCGAAAGGGGTTGGGTTGACGTCTGTTTCTCATGACCAGCAGTCTGCAAGTGGATTGGAGCCCCTCTAGTCACATGGAGGAAGGGTGGCAGTCTCCAGAGCTTGTTTTACTGCTCCATCTCTGCAAATGAGGGGCATTCCTCTACACACACTCCCTTGCGTTTGGTTGATTGACGAAAAAAGTTACCTACGTTTTCCATGAGTTTGCGGTCAAAAGTTTGTATCTTGGCAGATACATGCACGTATGATGGTCTTGGGTTTTGGTCACAACCAAAATACTTAGAATTAACATGGTTTTGGCAGTTTGTCTTAGATCTCTGTAATATCTACTGTATATCTTTATAACAGGTAAGGGCGGAACTAAAATTAAAGAAATTGAGGATTCTTCGGGTTCGAGGATAAAGGTACCACATGCTATGTGTCATTAAGACCTGGATTTTGTTCAGAACGTGCTTGGTTTTGTTTCCATGTAAACCAGTTATTTCAGGAAACTGAAGGGTGTTGCAGTAGCTTAATAATTCCACTGTTTTACAGGAATTGGTAAAAAGTGGAATTGAGGGTGCAACTTGAATTATATGCGAAAATGGGAAACAGTTATTGATTTTTTTTTCATTAAGTATGCATTTATTTTCTTTCAGAAAAAGTATGGAAGGGCCTTTTCCTGAGAGGAGAAGTTAAATTTCAGGAATAAAATAATCAAATATTGGTTTTAGTGTGAGTTCTTGTATAATGTTTGTCTTTGCAGTATTAAAAAACTCCATAATATTTTGTGAACATAGGTTGCAAGAGGAACCCATGAAGCTGAAGTAAAGATTTTTGGCAGTGCTGATGTGCAAAACAAAGCCAAGATGTTGATTGATAATGCTGTTACAAGTTCTGGACAAAACAACAGGGACTGGACTGAGAAAAGTAAGCTTGCTGGAGTGTTTTTATATTATTAATATTTTACAAAGTGAATTAACTTGCATCTTGTTCTTGGACACTGGCATACTTTCATGAAACAGAAATTCCTAGACATCCTCCTTTCTCACCTATGGACAGTTCTCCCCTTCCCTCCCCCCAAAATGCCAGCCTTCTATGAAAATCTGTTCCTGTATGTTTTCTACTATTTTAATGGATGCAGAATGTTATAGCACTTGGTTTCTTGCATTATCAGTCTGATTCCTTCAAAATACCAGTATTGATTGTAGTGTAAGCTTTAGTATAGTATCTGTGGAATATTAGAGTTCAGTAAACTTGTAGTCTGTAAAGTGCTGATCACAGCATGGGCAGTACTGACAGCTTACTGCTTTCATGGGAAGTTAATGTTTAAGATTTGATGTCCTTCATGCCTGGCTTTACCAGGCTTTCGTGCAATAACTTTGTCCATTACATGGATATATAATTAATTATTGTGTGTTGAGATGCTGCTGATATTATTGCTATATCTTGTCTGTGCTCCCAACAGTTTTTTGCACAGGCAAACACCATCCATAGTTGTTGATCTGAGGAACTGACGAGGGAAAATGTATCGAAGGGCTGTGTTTCAGCATTAGAATAAGGAATGGGGTAGTTCTGCATTTTGTTTTTAGAAGTGCCTCAGAAAGTGGATGTTTCAAGAGACTAGAAATAGTTAATACTTCCTTAGTATGTGTGACTGTTTTCCCTGTGTTTCCTGCTTGTCCACTGATTTTCCACATAGTTCTGTTGCCATTTATATCTTCACTGTTACACCCGACTTTCTTGCTTGCCTCATCAGAAAGAAGTGTAGAATATAACTAGACTCAGACTTTATTGTGGTGTTTTGGATGCTTTAGCAGTAAACTTTGCTCTTGTAGCTGTTAAAACTTTGTCTGCATGTCATCTACTGAATTCACAAGTTTTTGAAAAGCCTGCCTCACAATAAGCCTTATTTATAGCTGGAGGAGCAGCATTTCAGAGCTTGTCAATACTTTCTTTACGTGGGTAAAGAGGATGACATGTTTCCCTTTTTTTATCAGAACTAAATTTGTACAGGTTTTAGCAATGTCTCAGGGCAGAGGCCTAGGAAGGAATTTTCTATCTGTTTCATGTCTATTCAAAATATATAAGAAGCCTTACTATAGATAAAGAAGATAAAGTGTTAGTTTGTTTTGAGGGGAGATTGCTCCCGCACACAGCAACAGATTCCATCAAACAGCAGCATTTTGGTACTAACTCCACAGGAAAAATCTTGGACGTTATCAAGCCTGAAAATAACCCAAGGACATCAGAGATTAACTGGGACTCTCTTCGAGAAAACAGAACCAAATATGAAGCTATGAAATGGGCAGGTTAGTTTTAAACTTTTGATTGTGTGATACTTGTCTTTATGTGGTAAATCTGTTGAATGCTTACATTCCATCTTAAGCTTTAGCAGGCTTACACTGAATCTGTATTTCTTGCTGATTCAAGTTCACCTTTTCTGATTGTTTAAGACTTGCCTCCAATTGAGAAAAACTTCTATAAAGAATCGTCAAGGACTGCATCTATGTCACAAGAAGAAGCAGAGCTGTGGCGGTAAGATAATTTTCTTAGGGATTCATCTGCTTGGCAAAAATTGCTTTTAAGGTACACAGCCTATAAAGTAGGAGATGAAATACTGAGATCTTAATGTTGGGATCTTGTAATAACTTAGATCTTCTTAGGAACTCTTTCTTGAAAATGAAACAATAACTACCAGATGAAATACTATTAGTTGTTTGGAAAATTAACTTTAGGGATTATCTGCTTCTCTAAAAGTGTTTGATCTGGTTGAATTTCAGAACAGAAAACACTCAAGACTATTCAACTGGCTTTTGTCTGTTTCTTGCCTCTCATGAGACAGCATGTTTACATTTTCTAGGTCCTTCCAAATAGGATTATTCACATGTACCTCTTGGCTGCCATTTCCCCCCCATATAATTTAGTCAAATACCATCTTCAGAAAAAAGTTCAACCTCTGTTACTGTTGTCTTCCTGTCTATCTGTCTTGTCCTTACAAGCACACCCTGATTAGTACATGCTACAGTTAACTATCCATTCATTTTGATCCAACAATCCACATCAGTACTTTGCAAGGAAAACCAATCATCTGTTTCAAGGGATTCATTTCAGGCCTTGGTAATAGTTTCAACCCATTTCAGTAGTTCTGATGAAGTTGGTGAACATTATTGAAGTGTTAACTTTTTACTACTTTTCTCTGTGCAAGGTGTCTTTTTTTTTCTTGTATGCAAGAGAAACTTCACCACAGTGGGCCAAGCAAATGACACCTGTTTCCTGAAATTATATGTGTGTTTTTGTTAGAGCTAGTCAAAATTATAGAACATTGTTCTATACGTTCAGAACATACATTGAGGAGTAGCACTCATGATAGAGGAATGTTTTTTCTCTTCCAATCTACTCTGTTTGTTTTAAGGAAAAAAGACAGTAATTGAAAAAAAATTAATTCTATAAGCATGAGAGGAAGTTGAATTGCCCATTTATTTTCCTAGCTTACACCCCACGTGAAGAAAAAACTTGTTACTGAATGGAATCTTTAGAAGAATACAGGACTAAAATTAATATGCATATTAATATCTCTTAACTGAGGGGAGCCTTGGAACATAAGTTTTTAGTGTAGTTTTTTGTTTGTGTTGGGGTTTGGGTTGGTGGGGTTGGTTGTTTTGGGGTTTTTTTTGAAGCTTGTCTTACTGATTGCTTTTTTAAAATTGTTCTGTTTGCGTTCTGTTGAGTATCCAGGGACCTGCTCTCAAAGCATTTGGGGAAGGTTTTTGTCAGAATATTTGATTCTGACTAAGAAGTTCAATGCATTCCTCTGAGTTCTGGGTTGCCTTTAGGTCTAAAAACTTTTCACTTTTTTGTAATTGAGTATAATTGTAATCTGATATGACAGGACTGCAGTTCATGTTAATAACCATGTATTACTTCAAAGTAGTCATTCTTGGGAAAGAATGGTAATTGATACCTCTGGGAGAAGTGTTTCTATAGTAAAACTTCCTTAAAAATTAGAAGAATAATTCAGTCTCATTCAAGAGCCTGAACTTGTTTTTTGTTGTCCCAGGAATTTAAAAAAAAAAAAAGCTCTACTTTTTTCAGATAATGAAATATGAAATTTCAAAGCAATTGTAATGCTTTAATTCTGTACAGGAAAGAAAACAATAATATAACTTGTGATGACTTAAAAGAAGGGGAAAAGCGTTGTATTCCCAATCCTGTTTGTAAATTTGAAGATGTATTTGAGCCTTATCCTGATATTATGGCTAATATAAGAAAAGTTGGTTTTCAAAAGCCTACACCAATTCAGGTATGTCTTCAATTTTGATGACTTGTCAGTTGAAGCTTAGGAGAAAAGTGAAAAGTACATCTGAGTATGTTGTTTTGTGTTAGTCCCAGGCATGGCCGATCATACTCCAAGGAATTGATCTGATTGGTATAGCACAGACTGGTACTGGGAAGACATTAGCATACCTAATGCCTGGATTCATTCACTTGACTTCACAGCCAATGTAAGGACTGCTCAAATGTGTGACTTGTTTAGCTGTGCATGCTCTTCCCCACACCCATCCCCCATGTGATGATTTTCTAGTAAAGAAGATAAAAACCATAAGTTGGAAAAAAATTATAAACCTGGTGGGATTAGGACCAAATTTGTCACCATAGATTCCACTAGCATCAGTGTTCTGAGGAAGTTTAGAACGGTATAAAAGTGTTTGATGTCAGATGGACTTTGCACGTCCTTATATACGCACATTCTAAATGTACTTTGTTGTAGATCCAAAGATCAGCGTGAGGGACCAGGAATGTTAGTCCTTGCTCCCACTCGAGAACTGGCACTTCAAGTGGAGGCAGAATGTTTAAAGTATGCATACAAAGGAATTAAAAGGTAATCTTGTTTCTCACTTACTTGCTAAGTAGTAGGTTTTTTTATCCTACCACTTGTGACTTAATTCAACTAGTGAAATAACTGTGTTTGTTAAGAGAGGAGGGGAGGGAGTAAATCCAGAGTTTATATTTTCCCAGTTTCAGAATGCTTGTTTTGGCTAATCTCTTGTTCAAAATCTTTTTCTTGTCTAGTTGGAGTTCTCTCTATGGTAGCTTTGTTGCTTCTTGCTTTAAGTAGACATCTGAGAAGAAAGTCTGGCTGTGTCTTCTTGACACTTCACTGTTAGGTAGTTGTAGACAGCAATTGATGTCCCCCGATCCTTCTCTTCTTCAGGATGAATGAGCCTGGTTACCAGCTTCTCATGCCATGCACTCCATCTTCTTGACCATCTTGGTAGCTGCCTGCTGGAACTGCTCCAGTATGAATATGCCTGTCTTATAGAGGCAGATGGTACAAAAAATGGATATTGTGCTTGAAGTGTGGTGTCACAAGTCCTGGATAAAGGACAGTAATGACTCTAACCATGAGCTCTGCTGGCTACCTTCTCCATAGTATACAGCTGGTTTTCTTTTCTGTGGGCTTACACTGCTGAATAATGTTTAATTTCTTGCCCACCCAGGTCTTTTCTGCAGTCATCTTCTAGCATGTTGTCCCTCAGTCTTGGGATAATTCCATTCCTGTCTTTGCTCTTGTTCTTCCTTTCTTTCATGATTACTTTTACTGATGTTTCAGCAGAAAGCTCTTGCTGACCTGTTGATGAGGGAGTGTCTATCAGTGTTAACATCATTAATTGTTGTGAGACTGTCAGTCACACTGTACTCCTTCCTCTTGTTAAAACCAGGTGGTAGTTTTTAAAATGAAGCAACATGGTAACATTGATTTAAAAATTATTGACTTTAGTTTTAAACTTAATACCCTACTTCTAAAACATTTTATCTTACAGTATTTGCATATATGGCGGTGGGAACCGAAAAGGACAGATAGATGTGGTTACCAAAGGTGTGGATATTGTTATTGCTACTCCTGGCAGACTAAATGATCTTCAAATGAACAACTTCATAAATTTGAAGAGCATAACATACTTGGCAAGTAGCTGATACGGAATGAGTAATGCACCAGTTGGAAAATGGTTGACTTAGTTTGAACTTAAGCTTTAATGGAGTTTTCTTTAGACTTCTAGTCTTAATTACAATACAACTTAACATTGAGAGTGGTGTTGGAGGGATGATTTATACTTACCATAATTGCATTGCAGATGTGAAATAGTTCCTAGAAAACAATAAAATAGCCTTTTAAGTAAGCATTAAAAAATGCTAAATTGCTATCTCGATTCATTGAAGTTTGGTGTTCTAAAGTTTGTTTTGTCAGGATTAGTTACTAATGGATGGAATGCCTTTCTGAGGTTGTCTTTGCCTTTTCTTTTTAAAGGTTAGCCATGACTCAGGTTCTTATTACAACTTGTGCAATAAGCACTGGAATCACACACAGATATTTAAATGTTGGGGGACTGGCTTTCTTTTGATCTCCATGGGAAAATAGGCATGTAAACACATATGAATCTTTATGCCTTCATTTCTTTCTTGCCTTTTGCTGTGGTGGACCCAAAACCATTGCTATTTGTAAAATACTTCAGTTTATTCAAATTGTTTCTAACTTGTCTGTTTAGCTGGTGAGTTGTTGCCTAGTCTGACAATTTGGCCCTGCTTTCTGTCCACCCCCTCTCCCCTCTGAGAGTTTAATACTCACTGTACTGTAACGAGTTAACTCCAATTCTAGGGAATAGTTGTGAGCTTACTGGCAAGGCCAGCAGCGCAAAACATGCTGTTATATGACGTAGCTAAAAAGAATTAACTATCAAATTGAAAAATATGATGATGTAAAGCAGGAGGAAAGAGATTTGTTCTTGTACCACTAGCAGTTAAATGGTTTCAGAAGATTGAAACCAGTGCAAGGACCATGTATTGTGATGTGGTTAATGTCTCATGCCTCACACTTCATGGAAGTGCTCTAGTCCTTTTGGTACCATGTGAAATGTTGGACATCCAAAATTCTACCTTTTATTGTTACCATATACTTTTCCTTGTTGTTTCTTGTACTTTTAAGTATATAAAATAGTTTCTGTTTTCAGATCTTCATTGTCAGTTTTCAGCCAACAAATAATTTAATCTTGCAGCCTTATTTCAGAGAAAATAGAGGGGTATTATATTTCAACTTTAACAGCTTGGATGAGGAACACTCTTTATCAAAGAGCTTTATTTACAGTTTTCATTTAAAGATGAGTCTTGCGAAGGCTCCCAAAGTGCACTGAGTATTACTTGTTAGTATGATACAACTGCTTCCCAAAGGACTTCCAATATCAAGTACTGGGATTGCTTGTTTGAAAAAAAGGCAACCAAACAAAAGAACTCCTAAAAAAAACCCCAAACCAAAACCAAAAAAACAAACTCTGTTAGAGTTAATTATGTCTAAATGAACACTGTACACAAAGTGAATTGGAGGTAGGAAATTTCTCTTCTTACCTGACAGAACCATCAAACTGATTGCAGTCTTGCTTCAGATTTTTAGGAAGTTGTTTATTCAAGATAGAATTTCCTAGTCTTGCTTTTGAAATTATGAAAAACAGCAGCCTGTCATAAACAGCCATTTGATTGTTTCCAATACATTTCATTTGGAGATTACTTTGTGTTTTGCTGTGTTCAGTGTAAATCAGTATTCATTTATCAGTAATCTGAGTGCTTATTTTTTTGGAGCTTATTCTCATAAAGCAGAACTAACGAAATTGGAATTGTGCATGAATAATTGGGAAGCATTTGGGAGGAACAGTATAATACAAATATGTATAAACCATGAACTGGGATATAGGAGGTAGATTGGAGTAATCCTTTTACTCTTCAAATCCAAAAAAACAAATAGTGTAAAACTTAGCAATAACTTACTTGAAAGCAGAGGAAAGAAGATTTTCACATGAGGAGCTGGCTTGTAAGAATTCTTTACCAAGAAATAGAACTGAAATGAGCAATATTAATAAATAAATATGTATAGATAACAAGAAGCATAAGATTGCCCTAGCTGGGATACATTTAGCTTATCCAGAACATGGCTATGAGACATTTGAAAAAAATAGTGCTCATATCTGCTTACATCTATAACAGCTTTTAATCTTTATTAGGCAGCTATCTGAAATAAGGAAGGTAAACTTCAACTACTCTGATCCATCTAATAGACATACTTTCTTTTCCCTTTCCAGTGAAGTACCAGTGTACTTAGCCTGGAAAGCTTCTGTTGAATAGGGCATATTAGCCAACTCTGTATGTAAACTTAGTGATGTTTCAGCCTTGCCATTCTCTTGGAATGCATGTAGTTAATGAAATCTCCATGAGCCCTCTGAAAATAAAGAGAATTGAATCAAGAAATAGAATTCTTGTCCTCTGTCTCTCAGTTGATGTTTTCTTATTATTTCAGAGATTTACATACATAATGTACTAAAAACTTTAATAAAATATCAGAAAATAATGGAACAGCAAAATTGTGAGAGTGGAAAGGGATTATCATGAAAGTCTTCTATCTCCACAGAAGTGACTATAAAATGTCAATACTTAAAAGCATAATCGATATAACTTTCATTTTCAAGTGGAGTTTGTATAAATCAAAGGAGATAAATGAGTTTTGGATGTCAGTCTTCTTTCTTTGTATGAGACTGAAATCATTCACACGTGTATTTGGATATTAGAAAATAAGATCAGTTCCAAAGAGTTGTAGTCATACCCTCCAGCTCACTTGTTCTCTTTTAGTTTGTTGGTTTGTTGGTTTTTTTTCTACCAGATGAAACAAGTGTGAGCTCTGGGAGTTCTGCAGTGTCCTAGTGTGAGCTGGAGTGTATGCTCTGGCTTTTTTCCTGTTTGTAATGAGGAACTAAATTGATAACTGATACTTTGATCCTGTATGAGCTCTTTAATGAGGTAGAAATGAGATTTTCCCTTTAAATTACAAAATATTTCTTATTGAAAATGTGTTGTGCAGGTTGTCCCCCTCTGGGTTTGGTTGGTTATGATTTTTGTGGGTTTGTTTTTTCTTTTTTTAATTCTGTGCTTAGCTTTAGACATCAACCAAATTATTGTTAAAACAAACTGATGTTTTTTCTTCACTGATTTTCAGTGCTCTTAAAGGTGCTGTGGATTTTCTTTCTGTACCTGCAAATGTATTACTCAGTGAAAAAGTGTCAAGAAAATTGAAGAGGTAGAAGTTGAACAGGTTTTGCAGTAAATTATGGGGTGGATTCTGCAATTAAAACTGTTACCATTAAAATCATCTGCTGGGTAATATCTTGCTGAAACTGTTATCTAAGGAACTAGGCAGAATAAATCACCTTGTTTCTGATCAGGTTTTAGATGAGGCTGACAGAATGTTGGATATGGGATTTGAGCCTCAGATTATGAAGATCCTGATAGATGTGCGGCCTGACAGACAAACTGTTATGACAAGGTATCTAAACATAATAATGCTCAGTACTTGAACACTGTAAACATAAGGTCATTGAGAAAGTTAATTTCAAAAAAAGGTGTTAGATTGTTCAAACTTCCATTAGTTTACTTCCTAATTCTGTCTAGTCAGTCCTAATGAGTCATTTCACAATTTGTTTTTTCATTTTGTACTACCTTTTCTGATGTTTTACATCAACTACAAAGACTACTGAGTTCTCCCAAAAACAAAGGTATCCTGAGAATGCTGGAATTTGCCTTACCAGTTTGAGATACCTACTTCCACTTCTCCATCTGAGACCAAGTGTGTTTCCTGGCCTTCTGATCAGTGTCTGTGCTAATCTGTGCCTGGAATTATTTTGGAATTAAGCAGCTTTTGAGACCTTAACAAAAATTATTGTTGGGATATTGTTCCTGTGTTTTGCATTGAAGCTGTTGTTTTAGGGAGAAAACTTGACTAGAAACTTGCTTATTAGGTATTGTTGAACTACTAAACTCGTCTTAGGCTTCATTAGAAAGGCTCCATAACTGTTGCCTGTACTTCTAACCAAGAAGTCATCTTGCAGGCTTGAGTGCTGTTTGCTACTAGCTTAAGATTAGTTCTAAATATTACGTAAGCTTACTACTGTACTTGCATTCATAGGAATTTCTCTGACATATAAGAAAGAAAGAAATTGGTAAAACTAGTGAATTGGAGAAGGTGTTGCACACTATTCTCATGTGTCCGTTTTCCTCTTCACATCCTGTTTAGTGCTACTTGGCCTGATGGTGTTCGTCGCCTGGCAAAATCATACTTGAAAAATCCCATGATTGTATATGTTGGCACTCTTGACTTAGCAGTAAGTTGTCCTGTCCTTGGTTTTTTATTCCCCCTTTGGTTTTGTAGAACGTACAGTTAAACCAGGAAAATTTTGCTTGTAGGGAAATGCATGTAACTTTTAAAATCACTCTGAACTTCCAAGAAACAGCTCCATACTATCTGTTTTGCAGTTTCATTGGAAGTTTAGAAACACCTGAAAACCAAAAAAGCATAAAAAGCTTTGTTCGTTATGTGTAACATCTTTAAGTCTTAGCTCTTTAGTAGAAGACATCACAAGCAACAAGTATCAATCACGTTCAATGTTTGTTGTACTTGCAGTGCCAAGTATTTTTGCATGAACTCTGGTTTTTTTCAATCTTAGCTTTTCAGAAAGTTCTTGTGCCTTACTTGGCTTCCCTTCTGAAGACCTTCCTTCTAATGCATACAGATCCTTATCTGAACCTGTGTTTCCTAACTGCTCCTTTCTCAGAAGGAGTGGGAGCTCTGTACCAAACTCCTGGAGGGCACTTGTCTAGAGCAGGAAGTATGTGTTAGAATAAGAACTGTCTTTAAAGTCCGAAGCTTCTAACATGTGGATGTAGTTGCATACTTGTCATGGTTGTGCAGCTATGTTTACTTGGCTCCATTTATCAGCAGAATTTACAGAAAGAGTCATTCTCCCAGGATCTCAGGAAATTCTCCTTTTTGGTTCCACTTTTTTTTAGTGATAGCAAATGAGGAAACATAGTATCCAGTACACTTTTAGGTGGAAATGGAGGGAAAATGTTCCTTTCATCTATTCTGTTCAGAATGACACTCTTATCAAAGGGCGTTTCTTGTCAAAGACTGAAGACAGGAATTTGAAAGACATCGACTGCTGTTGTAGCTCTCTTATCCAATTCATTAATCTTTTTAATTGAAGAGGTGACATCTGGGAGGAAGGGTTCCCATGTGGAGAGAGAATCTTTGTGTACTTTTTCCATTCTTCAGCTCTTGCCACGAGGACATGATACTGTGCCATGAGAATGTCCAGACCTTTATAATACTCATGTGATATACCTCAGACATTCTGTGGTAACCTTCAGATATAAAGGAGTAAAGTCTTTATTCATGATCTGTTGTTGGAATAATTATTATCAGACAGAACTGATAATAATTTCAAATAGATTTACATCATCTTCTTTAAAAGCTTGTAATTTCAAGTAAGACTGCCATTGTTCCAACTTACTTTGGATTAAGATATAATATACTGAAAGAGCTTCAATCTGATTTTCACTAATACCAGAAATACTTATTCCGTCTGACTGATCTGTACCCTTTAAATCTCTGCAAATACACAGTTTGGCAAACTTCTTAAAGATAAATTGTAATATTCTCCTAAAGCAACTAGGAAATGAGAAATCTGCACTGCTGGAACTCCAAACTGATGTATATGTTGTGTTTGAAGTAGTTTTTTATGGTACCATATTATTAGTTTTATGAAGTTTTAATACAGGAATTACAGAAAAAATATCATAATCTATTTCTACTTAACATCCCTTTTTGCTGTTTGACAGGCAGTAAATACAGTAGAACAAAGAGTTGTCATTATTGATCAGGAGGAGAAGAGAGCTTTCATGCATTGCTTCATTCAGTCTATGAAGCCAGAAGATAAGGTCATCATTTTTGTGGGAAAAAAGCTTACGTATGTAACCACTTCCTAGTATCACATCTGTGATTTTTTTTTTAATAACAGAAATACTGAGGCATTTCTTAGTTCACATAATAATTACCAAGTCTAATAGCTCTTTTCCACAATCTGCTAGCAGTAGTAGTATTTTTATGTATTTATTCCTTCAGACTGACTGTATCTTTTTTAATATCATAATGGTGGTGGTAAGTCTCAATTTCAAATAGTTAAATTTGAAGATTCTTGGGGATTCGTGAATGTGATGTACTGTTTACTTTCATACACAGCTGATGCATGCAAGACCTGCTTGGTGGGGTGGTCATTGTACCATACCTGAACTTTTTGAATGAAGAACACAGAAATAATCTAATATTTTTTTTATATAAAGAATGATAAACATTTCTGTGGAAAACAGTCTTGCTTTCATACTGTTATGTAATAAATACCAGCTGACCTAAGTATGGCTTTGTCCTTAGTCACACATTTAGCTTTTGTTGTCACATTATTACCTTTTTTATCTAAACCTAGATACTACACTATTTTCTTTTTTCCTTTTTTTTTCCTTCCTCTACTTTATTTCATCCTAGAGCTGATGACTTAGCAAGTGACTTCGGAATCCGAGGAATTCCAGTCCAGTCACTTCATGGTAACAGGGAACAGTGTGATCGAGAACAGGCTTTAGATGACTTCAAGAAAGGTGAATTTGTACTGAAGTAGTGGTTTGTTTAGGCCAGGCTTTTAAAGGTTGTCATGTTCAGATACTTGTCTGTTTGGAAGTGCTGTGTCTCTTTAGTACCATAGAAATTAAAATGTTAAAGAGATCTGAATTATGTTTGCTTTATTAATCTGACAAACAAAAAACCAGCAAACAAAAAGAGTGCTCTTCAGTAAAATGTGGAATATCTCTAAGAGTTTAATTATTTAAAATAAGGTTTATTTTACTTTTGACATTTCTGGAAAACTCAGTATTGTGTTAATCTACAGAATGGCAAATCTAAGAATCCAATGAGGGTGCTTTCAGTGAAACAGTCCTCTGCAGATATGTCAGTATGGTTTATACTTTGGGGTTATGTGAACATGTGCTAATAAAAGACTAGTCCTGTGACAAGAGTGTTAGTTGAGAACATAGTGGTTGAAGTTTCTGTTCTTGTCACAATCTCTTTATGTCAGTGAGGGATGTTTCTTGCTTCTGCACCCTGCTGTTCTGCTTGTGAAATGCAAATAATAGTAAAGTGACATTTTAAGTGCTTATTTACCATGTTGAGAGCTAGCTCAGTGTGACGTGCAACAAGTATGTTTTTTCCTTTATGTGTTAAGAATAATAAGTGCATTATAAGCTAGAAAACCAATAGGCTGGAGTGTGTTTGCTGTTTCATAAATTCCCTTTTTTTTCTGTTGTACTTACTTTAGGCAAAGTTAGAATATTGGTAGCTACTGACTTGGCATCACGTGGTCTTGATGTGCATGATATTACTCATGTTTTTAACTTTGATTTCCCTCGCAACATTGAAGAATATGTTCATAGAGTAGGTCGTACTGGAAGAGCAGGGTAAGTGTTTGCCAGAAAATAGTAATATATTGTCAGTGTTTTCTTATGTTTTATGCACTTTTAAGGTGTTTCTCATGTCAAATTGTAAAACTGCAAGTGATATGGGGTGGGGGAGTGAAGACTTCAGAGTCTATCAAAGTATGGTTTAGGAACACAGTGTTTTGAAAATAGTTCACTGTTCATTTGCAGGCAAACAAGGTCTACACTTTTCTGTTACTGAATGATGTTTGAAACCTGATTTAAATGTGAGGAAGAATTACAGTTCCAAACAACGTCTGCATAGATATTCTGAAATGTTACTTCTTTGCTTATCTCTTTATGAGCCGCTAAGTTGTTTAGTTTTCTAGGCAGCATATTTGGGAAAACACATGTAAAAATTCAAAGTCTTTAGCCTGTTGTCGTGTAGTTTGGTGTTAGGATTGTTGGATGCTGTTTTCCTAGCTTGGTACAAGTGTGTTTTTTCTCATGTATGTGTTTATTTTAATCATGATACAAATGTGTGTCTCTTCATACTTAAATGTGTTGTCTTTATGCTATATTTATGATCTAAAAGTCTTAATTAGTTGTGCCTTTACTCCATTTTAGGTGAATGGCTCTATTCTGAGCTTTATGGTAAGTTGATGTCATACGCATAGTAAATACTCAAGCCATTTCTGTCTACCAGCTCAGTAATGTTGCCTGTAGTAGTCTGTTAGTGCACAGGTCAGTAGAAAAAGCCTGTCAACAATTCTTTTGAAAATTAACAGTTACTTCGTTCCTTGTTTAGACGTACTGGGGAGGCGGTAACACTGGTCACAAAGAACGATTGGAGGTTTGCCTCTGAGCTGATTGAAATTCTGGAAAGAACAAACCAAGTAAGAATATATTACTGGGTAAGATTTATATTGGGTTTGGGTTAACAGCTGAAGCAGGTCATGAAGGTCTAAGCCCATTTAGACAACCTTGGTGAGCACAGTGTCTCAGGGAAAGAACATGGCTATTTAAGTCTCTCTTGTCCTGGATAGTCTCAACTGTATTTTACCTTACAGATGATTTCCAGAAAAGAACTGTGAACTTTAAACAAAGCCTTCCATGCCCGAAGGAAAAGTAACTAACATAGGCACACATTGAGGTCTGCAGAAGAATTATAGGGTCCATATTATTTTGTAGTATTTTATTCCAGTTTTATTTCACTTCTGGATGCATGTACCAATGTTCTTGCTTAACAGTGTAAATATAAACAATATATCAGAAGAAAACCAACTGTCTGTAGATTTGTTATATCTGACAGTTGTGATACCTGCATGTACTTTTCCAAGCTGACTTACTGATGCTTGTCAATATTATGGGAAATAGGACTGGAATGTGATTTCTTTCTTTAAAAAATGGGATTTTTTTCTTGACACAGTATCTGAGAAACCAAAGACAATTGTGTTGCCGTTTCTTTTTATTACAAGGAACAATATTTTGCCTGATTTATAGTAAATGCCCAGTTCATGCCCTGACTTGAGTTTAAATTTTGTTTGGTTGGATATTTTTTTGGAGGTGTTTTTTTTTGTTTGGTTTTATTTTTATTCAGAAAATGTAAGAGGTGAAAACAGTAATGATACTTTGAAGCTACTTAAACAGATATTAGAGTTGTCTTGTTTTGTATTCTGAGTCAACTGTTAATCATCCAAGCCTTGTCTCCAGCTGCAGCCTGTGAAGTTCCCAAACTGGTTTTTTGGGGTTTTTAATGCGTGATGGGTCAGTTGGGTGTGGTCTGTGAGTTCAGAGGACAAAAGAGGATCTCTGAATCCTTTCCTTCAAGGGTTACTTTTAGTCACAACATTATTCTCAGGCTTAGTTACACCTGATAGGGAAGTATCCATACAGACAAGGTGGGGATTTTTTTCTCATGACAGTGAAAATACCATTATTTCAGTCTTAAAGCATCATGTAAAAGGGAAGAAGAGCCACTGAAAACATGGTCTGAAGGTTCATAATACTTCAATTTCAAAATAAGTAAACTGCATTTTTAGCCAGATGTTCTCTGTGATCTTGAATATACAGAATATATAAAGAAAAACAGGTACAAGAAAAGGTCTGTATCATGCTGCAGGGATCTTTTATATATAAAAGCTTATTAGGAAGCATGGACAGATTTATTTGGGAAACAGGTGGGAAACAGTAATCTCTGTAATACTAAGAGAAGTTTTCCATATAAATTATAGCATCTTTATCCTTTGCTGTTTCCCACTTGGACTACTGTATTGAACTTTCATGTGTAGCATATACGCAGATTGTCCGTGTAAAAATCTCAACAAACCAGTAGATCCTGGTTATTACCTCGCTGAGATTTTTATGATCCCATATTCTGGCTTCTTCCCACCCTTGCTTTGTGCCTGCTAAAAAACTGCTCTTGCAAGAAACTGTTGCAATTTTAGTTGGAATGAATTATGCTTCAGGCTGTAGGAGAGGATCTGATACTGTGGAAGAAAATCATCCAGTATTTCAACTGAAAACTAACTTTGTCTCATTACTTCTATCTCTGATGATAGAAGTCTGTAGTGACTTTCAACTAGAGGTGCATCATTTTTCACTTTATTTTTAATAATGTTTTAAAACTTCGGCAGAATAGATGGTTCTGGAGACATCACGTTCTGTTATCTTCTTCACAGCCGGGGCAGCTGTTTACCAGTAAGAGCAATTCAGCACATTAAAATATATACTGTTCCCTAAAAGAGATGGAAAGAACCCTGTAACACTCCCCTTTTAGTATTAGAAAGTAAAGTATTTCTTACTGACAGCATGCTGGGTGCATAGGAATAATTTCCAAAGTACACACACCAAGTTACAGAGGTGCTAGAATTTTGCGCTATATAATATCTAATATTACATCATCTTGTTACACCCACTTTCTAAAACTGTCCATCCCACAGTACCACCTTGCCCCAAACCGACACACCTTTCAGATTTGAGTCAGAGGTCTCACTGTCCCTTTATCTTCATCTTGTCTTCTCTTCCTTATCATCTCTGTCCTTTTTGGAACAATTTCAAGGTTTCTGGGTCCTTTTTGGGTATTTTTGACTGGGGTATATCAAAGAATGTGCCTGTTACGTTTTCTAGGTACACTCTATACAAACTAGATGTTCTTGCTAAAATCTTTATCCACTGAAATCCTTGACAAAGAATAAGCAATATTTCAAGAATTTGGCACAAAAGGTGATTCGTTACCACTATAATAAAGTGCTAAAAGCTATATTAAAAAATCTGACTTACTACAGATCTTAAGGACCTTAAGGATCTTAAGGCATCATACTAGTAAGCTGTCCCTCTTGTCAGCTCCAGGAAAACCTACTGATAGCAAATGGCAAGCATTGCTGAATTAGAAAGGCTGACAGGAGAAATGGGAACAAGAGGAATATACCTTCCTGTTCCACCAGACCTGTCGTGGCATTCTCCACCTGTTCAAGCATCACCAGGTCTAGGCATTGAAAGTATTGACATTTGTTTGTACTATACTGTTTGCACTGTATTTGTGCCACTGGCAAAGAGACAAATCACACAGACTGAGCACTCATGCTAATACCACATTCACCCGCTGCTCTTTACTCTGATCAGGACACTGATTCTGGGCTGGGTGAATCCCACCTGCTGCAGGGCTATGTGCTGTCACAGATTGTGGAAGCAGACTGGCTTTGTTAGCTTCATGATCCAAGACCTCTTCTGACAGTACAGTCCTCCTTAATGCTTCTTGCAGTAAACATTGCATTAATGTCAGCATTGTGCCTGGCCTGGTTCAAGAAGACTTGGTGGGCACTGCCTTTGTTCTGTGAGCAAAAGAATGGTCTGTGGGTTTTTTCATTCAGTGGTCACTGTTGCTCAGGCTAGTAAGTCTGTAATCCTTCACATTTGGGCTTCAGTCCTTATGAATGTGAGTAACTCTGAGGTGACAGAGTGTGTTGATGATACTATTCACCTTTTTTTCCACATAATTACAAACATGCCAGAAAGTGCTGCTGATCTTAGTAAGATGCTTGTGCCCTCCCAGTGGTGGGAGAAGTGACCACTTTCTCCTGCCTTTCTTTTCTTGTCTTTTAGCTTTGTTATATGCACATGAGAACTGTTCTATGGCAACACTCCTAAGTCCCAAAGTTTCTTTTCTGAGTCTCTTAAAACTTCCATAAAGAATTTAGTATGAATCAACACTCAAATACATGTATATAGGATAGTAGGGTATCACCTTTTAGTGGCACTGGATGTTTTTACCAGCTGTTCATTATCACTGAAAGATACATTTTGGTCTGAAATACAGTGCTGTAATTAGATGGTTATGTGTTATCATTAGATGCAGCGATACAAGCATAGATATGTCATGGAAAATCCAGAGAGAGTGATTTTTCAGTATGTTTCAGTACAGTTTTAGGTAAAAAGATTTCTCTATGCATCTCTACTGATAAGAATCTGCCAAGTGACAGGAGCCAGATAAATAATCGATAGCGTTTTTGTAAAGCAGAGTCTAAAATTTTAGATTTATTTAAAACTGACTTTGTTTTTCTGATGCTTTCTTATCAGGTAGTTCCTGACGAGCTTATTGCAATGGCAGAAAGATACAAAAAATTTCAAACCAGAAAAGAAACTGAGAAGGATATACAAAGACCATGGAGAAAGATCTCAAAATAACTGTCATCCCTTGAAGTTACTGAAACAAAATGATTATAGTTAGTGTTAGCATCTATGGGCTTGAATTTTCAAGTTTCATTTTTCATTTGATTGTTTTCTGTACCTGTCCCATTTAAATAAGCAAATTGTTCTAAAAAGTAGCTTAGAAAACTGGATTAGCTTTATATAGAAATAAATCAAGTTTTGCACTTAAGACACTATTTTCACATAAAAATTCAATTTTTTTTTCTTATGTGATGTAGGTAACTTCTAAAGCCATTATCTACTGCTTAAAAATAAATGTTGTGAGTTTGTTGGTTTTGCAGGGGATTAGTTAAATGCAGTATTACTATATAAAAGATAATTTTTCCTTTTATTTTCAGAGAACTGGGTTAGTCACTGTAAGCAACATTTGTCAGTGTCGTTTCAGAACACTGTACCTTTGCCTTGATATGCCACATCTGCCACTGGCACAAAGAAGTATTTTTAAGGATAACTTAGTTATTTGAAAGCTGCTTATTTTGTAATAACTTATGTTTGCTGAAGGAAATTTTCCTTAAAACTTAACACTGAAAGTCATTTTTGTGAAGACTTGTCAAGCTTTTTTGAAAGAGGTCTGCATTTTTTTCTAATGGAGGAAAGCATGACAAGAAGTACATGTTTGTGGTTAATTGGAAAGAAAACCAGCTTCTACTGTTGTTTTTTGGATGTTAATATTCTAGCTTAAGGAAGAAAACCATTTTACTAGAACAATGTTAAGAAAGTCATGGAGAAACAAATATGCTTAAAGGTCAGCTTTTATTTCCTTTAGATAAAGTTGACTCACACTGTACATTTGTATGTCAGGTTCTGTCACACAGACTCCTACTGATGATGAGGCATATTTTCTTTCTTTGGCATTTACATGGGAAGGAGTTATGATGCCTTCATTTGATGCTTGATTTGAACTTGTGTTTATTTATGTGTCATATGAGTAAATTAAAAACTAATAAACTGAATTAAGTGAAATGAGAATATTCTAGTAAAATTATTCTATAAATATTCTTTTGGTCTTCCATTTTATGTACTCATAACCGAGGTGATATCTGGGCATTATGTAAGCCAGTAGGTTATTTTGCCTTCATAAAGTAGGCTAAAAATATGGACTTCCCATGGCTTCTTTGAGAAGAAGCAAAATAAAGCAGCACACAGCAGTTTCCAAATGCTGTGCATTTCTCACCTGCATGATTTCAGTAATAGGAAATATATTCTTTTTGGGAACACACATTTTCTTCAACATGAGAAAACTAGAGCTGAATTGCAGTTTTGAGTGTGTCAGATTCATGATGCATTTTGGTTATGACAACCTTTCATAAGAGTCCTCCTCTTTGATACAGGTTGAAAGATGCATTTCTTTCTACAAGATTCATGCAAATGCTCATTGACACAGTAATTTTTACTGTTGCATTATATTAGTGATTGCTTCTCATCCAAAGTCCAATGAAAAGACTCATTTCCAAAGCAATTCTGAAGACTCAAAGTTACTCAGGTACTTTGTATTACTTTTGATACAATATTCTCTCCCTGCTCACTGTTGCCTGGTGATTGTCCTCTGCAGCAGATCTTCCTCCACTCAGGTGATCTGGTGTTGTTCTGGTTAATGTCCAAGTAACTCCAGTGACTTTTTTTTTTCTTTTGAAAGCAAGAGTGTATTTTGGATATTCTGCAGTGAATCTTCATTTTAAATATACTTGTCCTTTTTTCCCTTTATGGACTTGTTGATGTTTTGTACTTGGAAATGTAGAGATTAGATGTGGGAAATAAACTACTGCAAATTCTTCTATATATTCTTAATATATCTTGAAGGTATTTTGCAGGTTACATCTACATCTGGATAGGGAAGATAAATATTACTTGAAATACCTAGTGTCTTTTAAGGGTTATGGCTAAACAGTGTGACTGAAGTATGCAATTTTTGACTACTTGAGTAATAAACTGTACAGAACTTTTGTTTTGAATATGCAAATCTACATGATTAGATAGCTATTGTAAACAACTATTTTAATAGTTTCAGTAGGTCTCCTGAAATATTGGGAATCCGTTGTTCAATTCATGGCTTAACTGTCTTGAAAGGAAATGATTGCTCACTCTATCTTCCAGGCTGAACAAGTTGTAGCGGGGAATAAAAAAGTTAGGCAGCTGAGACTTTTGCAGGCATTCCACTAAATATCCCAGACATTGCTGAAAACAATGTTCCAGGTCTCCGAAAGGCCAGTCTGTGTCATTTGGCCACGTGACACAGGAGTGGAAAAACGCAGTTTTGACATGATATGAACAGAATTTTTCCAGCTCTTTTGGATATTTCATTTTAAGTTGCTCTAGAAGATACTTCAGCAGCTTAAGACAACCTTTCCTGTTAAACAAATAAGAACTTATTAGGTACCTTCTACATAGTTTTAAATATGTATTTTATATATTTAAACACAAAGAATTATGTATTAGTTCTCTTGTGGCTTTCTTGATTCAGTACAAGGTGTAATTGGCAAACCAACTTCTTAGTTCACTTATTAAGGTTTTGTACCTCATGAGTTTTGTTCTTCCTCTTTGAAGAAATCCTGAAAACAGTTTTTATAGAACTGAAAATTCATTTATTCATCCTGATCTCATTCAGCACTTATTTTCTCACCATCATCTTAGAAGTTGCCTTGATACGAAGTGTAATGTTGCTCAGAAAAGTTGAGTCATCAGACACTTCTAAGCTGGTTTCTCTAAACAGGACTGAATTTGGGAAAGATTATTTAAAGTCACATCTTTTGCTTTCTAAGGCAAGTCCAGAGTGTAAACAAGCAAATGTGATTGTTTCCACCTTTCATTAAGTTATTGTAAGCAAGTCAGACATTCAGTGAGTTCACGCAGTGTTGTACTGCTGTAGAACTATTAAGCCTAAAAGCCTTATTACTCATAATAGGAAGCAAGATTTACTCTTAGATCAAATTCTTAAATGCTAAACTGAAACAGTGCGAGACAGCACTAGCCAAGCTCACACAGCCTTAAAATAAAATTCATATGAAATACCAACCTGCAGCACTTTGGTCCATCAGCTTCACAACATGTCTTGGAGTTGCCATGGTTGTTCATCATGGCCTTCTCAATATGTGAGAAGGAGAGTCGCCATGTGTTTCCTAAAGTTGAGCACAAGACTGTTAAATTGTTACACAGCACTAAGTATCGGCATTTGTATCTACAAGAAAACCCATACTCTGCAATTGCCTTAAATACCAGCATTTTCTTTGCCCCATAAAAGAAATCATAATTCAGTGACTGCAGTTAGGTAGTTCTTCCTTAATTTGCCAACTGCTCCACACAAAGGCAATTAGAACGTAATTAATATAGAACATAGCTAATTGTTTCGATGCTTTAAATTCCTAAGGATACCTAGATTTATTTCAAAATTAAGCTTAGTTCTGAATTTTCCTGAACTTGCTGACCATGATTTGCAGAATTGCACTACTCACAGAAATCTACTACCTTTGAATTTCTGTACCCTTACTGTGTTTTCTGTTTTTCCTTTGTGAAAGTAATAGGCTTGTGAGTTTATCTCAAGTACAGTGGCTGGCTGTCTAAAACACTTTTGTTCTTCTGGTCACGCTTCTGAAAATAATTGCTAATGTAGCTCAATGCCCTCTTTTTAACATGAGCAATCATATTTGTCTTCCTTTCATGAGTTAAGACTGTTTGCCTTGCCTGTTTGGCTCAGTTACTCTGCATTTAATTTGCACAGGAAGAGATAGCCCAGTACAGCAGTAATGATTTATTTGGTATTAATAACATGGGCATGCTAATTAAAAAAATAACAGATTGCCTGAAATCTTTTTGCTCAAATCATGCATTCTCATAATGCAATGACAAGTCAGGGTGTTCCTGCAGACTAATGTAGGCTTGATGTGACAGTGGTCTGGAGGGAAAAAAAATGTAGCCATACTAGAGTTCAATGAGAAATAAGGTTATCTTGATAGAAAAGTACACAATTTGCTCCTTGCAGAAGTATCTGCTCTGTGTGTGCAGTCCCATGTAGGGGATGTTCCCTGCCTTTTTACAAGTCTTTATTTTTTTTCCTTACAAAACGAAGGAGTGCCTGCTGCTGTTAAGTACAGCACGAGCATAGGGAAGGTTCATATCCATGCATCTGACTGGAGTAGATTTAATGTAACGCTCTTAGGAATGGTTAGTGTACAGGCTGGTAGATCAATTTTGTATTTAGATTTCAGTACAAGACAAGCAGTATCACAAATTTCATGTTTTAAACAGGGATTTGAGTTGTCTTTCATCTGCATATATCAAGGACAAGATAAAGATCTATACTTTGAAGGCAGAATACCGATCACAATCTGGATACCCTTTCTATAGCACTTGTAAGTGATCAAGTTGTAGAGAAGATATTTCATAACGTATTATTGTCCATATTTAAGGTACCTCTTAGAACCTTTTCTCTTTTGTTTTGCTTTGCTACTAAATAAAGTGATCTTAATCTGAAGTCTCTTCTGACTTTTTTTCCCAGCCACTGTTCAATTTTGAGACCGTCCTGTGTGCTGGCCGGCCAGGCCTGCTGAACTTCCAAAGTCAAGATGATGTCCACTGATATTTCTGATGGAGGATTTTTGATCTGAAGAGTTATTGCAGGGCTTCCAGCCTTTTTCCTTCTCACAGTTACTTCAACACCTAGTCACAAAGAAAAGTGATTTTTTCGTGTTAGATATATATAAAGAAACCATTTTTTGAAGCATGTTAAGATTTTTACTAATGAGGAATTCATAATCAAAAGACATACCTGAGTTCAGTCACTGGCTCTTTATCCTATAGGATGTGGATGTTAAATAGGACATAGTGAGGGCCTGTTGATGAGTTCTATTAAATAGGGAACTCTATGTTTGAACTGCTATGTTTCCTTAATTTACTGTCTAAGAATCAGAAAAACAGTAATGTTTTCCAGTGAGCTATTTCACTGTTGAAAATACACTGAAAAGATTTGGCCACAATGTTTCTGAAGGCTTTGGAGAAAAGTAATGCTAAAAGGGGATGCATTTTCTATATCAATTGATATAAAATATTAGCTAATGTATAAAAGAAAGCTCTTTGTTTTGCTACCAGTTCAGCAAATGTCTCTTGGTAAACAACAGATAGCTACAAAGTACACAGGTGATGTAGGATGTACCAAGCATGTGATAATACCCATAATATATTTTATTTTCATATGGAAAGAGGATTGCATAGTGGAGTTGATCACATAATACGAGTAGTTCTGCTGTATAACCCAAGAGCAAACTTGAGATACCAGGGACAGGAGTTACAGCTCCATTGCCACAGAGAGACAGTAGACTGGGAGGAAAACACATGAACAATGGGGCAATGCATATGCACAATATAACTGAATTTTTAGGACTCCTAGGTGAAGCTTGTTCTCTCAGTACTTACCTTTAATGTTTTTTACTTCTTGTTTAATAATTTCTCTTAGTGCTTGAAGCATTTTAAAGGCTGATAATTTTCCATCTTCATCTAAAAACTTCAACAAATACTTTTCTCTTGGAGTTCTTTTGAATGTGAGATAATAATAGGCTCCAGTGTCATCAGACTCGTCCAGCTGAAGCCTTGCAACAGGCATTACAAGCATGATGTCAAACTCATTTGGTTCAGATATCTGCAAAGTAGCAGAATACAACAGTCAATGTGCAACTTAGGTTTTATTCTCTTTAGACTTTTATACCAATTGTGGTTTTATCTGCTGCTGCCTTGATGTACTTTTCGTGTGAAATATGAGCTTATTTCTGTGGGTTTATGTTGCAAGAATACTGTCCATTTGGGTGGAGAAGAGCAATTTACTGATAGCAGCTGTCAGCTTTCCAACTTAATAATTTTTAAAAGAGCTTTAAGATTCTTGAACTGTTCTGAGTAATGTATAAATGCTGAACTTAGCCATCATTTTGCACATAGGAATCAACTGTGAGGGGAAAAAATGCATTGCTGTGTCTGAAGCTGGTTTTATACCAAAAAAAAAAGCATCCACATGTTTGACTGTTTCACGGAGTGCTTGAACCAGGAAAAAAGGTACTGTGTAATCAGAGAATGTTAAGGAGTTGAAATAGTCGTGAAAGATCATTTAGTCCAAACCCTCCGCCTGGACAGGGACACCTCCCACCAGACCACATTTCTACAGGCCTTACCCAGCCTGGCTTTGAACACTCCCAGGAGCATCCACAGTGTCCCTGGGCAACCTGTTCCTCACAGTACAACATTTCTTCCTAATATCTAGCCTAAGTTTCCCCTCTTCCGATTTGTACCCATTACTTTTACCTTTTGCAAACAAATACAAACTAAAAACTGGCACCGAGCCTTTCGTGCAGTGCCACACTGACGGGTCCTGTGGCCACCCCGGGCTCACCTGCACGACGCGCGCTTTACCGCGACTCCCGTTCGGACAGTGTCTCTTACTGAACGCACATACGTACGCACCTTCCAGCAGGTTATTTACCATTTTATAAAGCATTTCGGTGAATTAAGGGAGCGACCCTTAGAGTTTTATCTCGTCGAGAAGGGCCGGCTTAGAGCTCCTGTCGAGCGGCAGAGCCTCCCGCCACCTGTGGTCGCGCCCCGGGCGGGAGAGGCGCCCCGGGCGGCCCCGCACCCACCTTGACGCGCTCGTAGTAGCTCCCAGCGCTCTGCCGCTCGATGGAGCTGAAGGCGCCGTCCTTGCTCCGGATGGCCTGGACCAGGTGCGAGACCACCTGGTTCACCAGCGCCGACGCCTCGGACACGTCCTCGCGGCCCAGGCTGAGCCGCGACAGCACCTCGCGGAGCCGCAGGGTGTCCGGCGGGGGCCTGGGGGCAGCGTCCTCCGCGTCGCGCATCGCCGCGCCCCTCTGCGGGGCCGCCGGGGCTCTGGCGGGCGGCGCCCTGCCCCGCGGGGCTGGGGGCGCGTCTCCGCCGCCCGCCGGCAGGGCGCTGGCAGCGGGGACTCTCCGCGCCGCGCGGCCTCGGCCGGGGGCTCTGTCCGTCCGCGGCGCCCGAAGGGTCGTGGCGCCGCTCGGGCTTTCCTCTGCGGCGCGGTGACGCGAGGGGCTGCGGGCTGTGCCCCTCGGCGCGCCCCGGCCCCGCGGAGCTGCGCGTCGCGACCCCCGCCTGCCCCGAGCCCCCGTGCCACCCGTGCCGTCCATGGCCCCGCGCCCGCAGCAGAGCGAGCGCGGCCCCGCGGGCGGGGGGGTCCCGCCTCTGGCCTTGGCCGAGTTCCTCTTCCAGGCAACGCGCCTTCGCCAGGAAACGAAACCCGCCAGGCGCAGGGGAGAGGCGCTGCCCGGCTTTGCAGGGTTCAGCCCGGGCACGGCAAAGCTCTGGCAGCAACAGCCAGGCTGCGCCGAGAAATCCGCAGGCGCCTCCCTCCCTTCAATCTGCGTGAGTTTTCCCGCTCGCAGGTGGCCACTCCCTCCCGCCCGTGCCAGCAATACAGGCACCGCCCGGCTTTGCCAGCCTCACGGGGTGGGCAGAGGCGGCCGGTGAGGCGCTCCCGCCCTTAGAGGGCTCGGCACCGCCTCTCGGCACCGCCTCCCTCCCCCGGAGCGTCCGGCCCCGCCTCCGGCCCGGCGCGGAGGTGGCGCGGTGACTCACTGCTGCCGGGAGCAGCGGTCGTGCCGCCATGTTCGTGAGGGTAGGCGGCCGCCGGCTGGCGCTGCCCCCGGCGCCTCGGCCTGGGCACCGCCGGGCGGGCAGCGAGGTCGGGGCTGCGGCG
>VWZD01005782.1:654435-676470 GCA_013396695.1 Sakesphorus luctuosus
CGAGGGGTTGGTGATCGGCGGGGGCCATGCGGGCGTGGAGGCGGCGGCGGCGGCCGCTCGCGGCGGGGCCCGCACGCTGCTGCTCACGCACAGGATCGGCACTATCGGTACCGCCGGCAGTGCCCGGGATGGGGCGGGCGAAGGCGCTGCGGGCGCCTCTGGCCTCCCCGGCACGGAGGGCGGCGCGAAGCCGGGGAGGTAGTGGGAGCTTTTGGGTGGTGGCAGCCAGGGTGTCTCTGTGTCCCCTACCCAGGCGAGATGTCCTGCAACCCATCCTTCGGCGGCATCGGCAAGGGGCACCTCATGCGGGAGGTGGACGCTCTGGACGGGCTGTGCGGCCGCGTCTGCGACCGCTCCGGCATCCACTACAAGGTGCTGAACCGCTGCAAAGGCCCGGCCGTGTGGGGCCTCCGCGCACAGATCGACCGCAGTCTCTACAAGCAGAACATGCAGGTAAGGGCGAGGACGGGTAGCTGGGGTTGTTGAGCCTGGAGAAGAGGAGGCTTAGAGGTGACCTCATCACTGTCTAGAATTACCTGAAGGGAAGTTCTAGCCAGGTGGGGGTTGGTCTCTTCTCCCAGGCGCTCAACAGTAGGACAAGGGGGCACGGGCTCAAGCTCTGCCAGAGGAAGTTTAAGTTGGAGATTAGAAGAAAATTCTTTCCAGAGAGAGTAATCAGGCACTGGAATGGCCTGCCCGGAGAGGTGGTGGATTCCCCATCCCTGGAGGTTTTTAAACTGAGATTCGACGTGGCACTGAGTACCATGATCTAGTAAATGGACTGGAGTTAAACGAAGGGTTGGACTTGATCTCGGAGGTCTTTTCTAATCCAATCGATTCTATGATTCTATGATAAACTAGTGAGGATGATGAAGGAAGGGCGCATGTTTTGTGTTTCATTACTGACCTATCAAACCTACATACCTTTCTGTTTGGTACTTTAATGCACTCTAAGTTGTTGGAGCTCAGCATAGTTTAAAAAGTTCTCCAGCATTTTAGATACAGATCAGGGTTCATGACCAGATAATTTCTTTTGAGCTTAAACTCTCACCTGAATGAAAATTTCTGCTTGATCGATCAGAATAGTACCATAACTGAATGTCTTCCAAATTACGTGGAAGAAAGTGATAGATGTTCTGGAAATCAGCAGGATTTGGGATTGCCCATATGTCTCATAACTTCTTAGATTTTTGCAGTAACTCCTTTCATGACAGAAAGAAATCCTTAACACACCACTGTTGACAGTTCGTGAGGCATCTGTGGAGGATCTTATCTTGACAGAGCCAGAACCAGGCCATCCTGGGAAATGCCAAGTCACGGGAGTCGTTCTGGGTATGTGTTAGTAACTCAGTAAGTGCCTCCAGTTACTGCCACACTAAGAGCATTTCTGATTCTTCGATGAGAAAGATGAATTAGCCAAGAGAACTGGTTAAGGCAGAGTGTGAACTCAAGTAGGTTAATATGTGTAGTACAAACTAACGCAATGACAAAAGTGATAGGACATTGGGAGGTTTGCTATGTTGATTTTCTTCAGGCTGGTGATACTGAATTCTGTGCTGCATTTTGAGATTTTATTTGGTAAATGGCCTATGCTGTTGACAATGTTATGGGCCCATGGGGTTCTATTACTAACAGACTTTGACTTTATTGCTCTTTGCTGTTGCAGTAAACAAGGTTTCCAAAGTGAAGGCCAGGATATGATTTTTTTTCCCAGTAATGGGTTTTCTGTGTTAGGGGTAACATTTTTAGGAATAATAAAAATACAGGAATATTTACATCTTGCTTGTTGCAGTTATTATTTTTAGTGCTTTCATTGTTAAAATGCTGCTTTTGTTGTACAACAGAAAATGGATAAACCTTCAGGGAACACTGTTGGTCTAGTTTCAGACAGAAGCACCAGAATACCGGGGCTTTGTTGATGCTAAGATTAAATCTCTGAAAACTTGCTGTTTCAGGGGATGGGAGCATGGTACATGCTAGGAGCGTTGTCCTGACCACTGGTACATTTCTGAGGGGTATGATCCACATTGGATTAGAGATGCACCCAGCTGGGCGGCTGGGGGACCAGCCAGCCATTGGGCTAGCTCAGACTCTGGAGAAACTGGGCTTTGCTGTGGGCAGGCTGAAGACTGGGACACCACCCCGACTTGCCAAAGATACAATTGACTTCACTGGTCTGCGGGAACAAGCAGCTGACAATCCTCCAGTGCCGTTCAGCTTCCTCAGCGAGGCTGTGTGGATCAAGGTGGGATAGCACATAGAGCCAGATGGGGAGTGGTTCTGGGAATGTCATGCTTATAATCAGCCAGGGAGTTGGTGGCTGGGAAAGGGAGCTGGGATGTATTCATACTGGAGGTTTTAGGTTTCTGAGAACTCTCAAGACAAAGGGAGAAGTTACTTGTGTTCTTTAGAAAGCAAGTACCTTCTTGCTCTCATTTTTCAATTTGAGAACCAAACTTTCTTTACTTCTAGAGTCAGAGTTGTGTGAGATGGGATACTGCTACTAGTGTTCTTCATGTGCTGGTTACATGGATGGTTTACAAAATACTTTCATTATTATATTTGTTTGGGGAGATTTATAATGTCTTGCTTCTTATCTTAGCTTTTAAATAAGGTTAAAATGTTGAAATTAGAGATCATGAACACTATTGACTAAGAAAAAGGATAGAATTATCCACAAACTCAGAAGTAACATATTAACAGTAACTTAAAAGCAGAAAAAGCTCCATTTTCCAAATGAATTTTCTTTCCAAAGAAATTTCTTAGGTAACATAGTTGAATAGAGTTAAGTATCAGGAGTTAATTTGCCCCAGAGCATATAGGAATTCCAATAACCGATTATAATTGAGATGCGAGCGAAAGTAGTATCACTGGAAGTCTTGGTATGTGTAGGAAAGGTTTTAAGGAATAAAGGTGCAACACTATTACTATTTTGAATGTGAGTCTATTGACTCTTTTTCAGAAAAATCATTTAAATATTTTACCTGGTGTTTTGTTTCTTAAACTTAGAATTTGTCGTGTTTATTTTTGAGATTTTTCTCTTTTTTTCTTCACAAAGAGATTTTTTTTCATTAAACTCCTTTATTGGTTGCTAGCTGTAGAGTCAGCACTTACTATTCTCAATCCAGAGTAATTGAATTTCTGTGGTCAGGTTGAATGCTGTGATATAATATGTTGCTTTAATTGGGAGTATCCATCCTGTCGTTAGGCATACAGTGGATGGAATAAAACTTGAATTCTGGACTCCCAGGTTCTGTTCTGTTCTCACTCTGCTTTTGAGCATGTTGCTCAAACTATCTGATTGGTCATGTTCTGTCTGTAGAGTAGGTATGACAGGGCTACTTGGCTCTCTAAGAGCCAGCTGTCATGGAAGAGATATTGGAGATGCTCAGAGTTGTTCAGTAAGAGTACAGTGTAGTGACTGGATTAACTTAAAGTGTGCTTTGGCCTCTTTCAGCCAGAAGATCAGTTGCCATGTTACCTGACACACACTACCCTGAAAGCCCAGGAAATTATCTGTGATAACCTGCACCTGAACAACCATGTAAGGGAGACAACAAGGGGCCCGCGGTAAGTGTGTGGCTTCACACAAGGCTCTCAAGGGGACAAGCTGTCAGTCTGTTTGAAACTGGGGGGGGGTCTCCTGCTTCTCTTCTGGAAGAGGAGGCTCAGAGGTGACCTCATCACTGTCTAGAACTACCTGAAGGGAAGTTCTAGCCAGGTAGGGGTTGGTCTCTTCTACCAGGCACTCAGCAACAGGACAAGGGGGCACGGGCTCAAGCTCTGCCAGAGGAAATGTAAGTTGGAGATTAGAAAAAAATTCTTTCCGGGAAGAGTAATCAGGCATTGGAATGGCCTGCCCAGAGAGGTGGTGGATTCAGCATCCCTGGAGGTTTTTAAACTGAGATTGGATGTGGCACTGAGTGCCATGATCTAGTAAACGGACTGGAGTTGGACCAAGGGTTGGACTTGATGATCTCGGAGGTCTTCTCCAACCCAATCGATTCTATGATTCTGTGACAGTTACTTTTTCTCCATGTCAGGTGGTGCTCATGGCTATTTACTGTTGCAGGTACTGTCCCTCTCTTGAATCAAAGGTTCTGCGCTTCCCAAACCGACAACATCAAGTGTGGCTGGAGCCTGAAGGCTTGGAGTCTAATGTCATTTACCCCCAAGGCATATCCATGACACTGCCACCTGAGCTCCAGGAGCAGGTGATCAAATCCATCCCAGGCTTGGAAAAAGCCAAGATGATACAGCCAGGTGAGGGGGATGAATAGTTTTAAATCTGTTTATTATATTGTTTACCAGTTGTCGTATGAAGCGGGGCAGGGGGGGACAGAAATGCAAAGATTTCTAGTCCCACCTATATTAATACAAAGTTATTGGCTATAAGCGTTTTTGGAAGAATCAAAACTTTTTGAACCCAGCACTGCCTGTCGAACATGGGACAGAACACAGGCTGGAAAGATTTTCGACCTTCCTATGAAGACCACACTTTAGCCAGGGAGAACTTATTAACTATAAGTGTCCCAGTACATCAAAGCTTTATATAACCCAGATGAGCCTGCCTGCGTCTCACCTGAGGAGACAACACAGGACAGCACACTGCCTGGAAAGGTCTTTGATACTCAGTTACGGACTGCACTTAATAGCAAGAGCAGCTCCCGAAATAACTTTTATTAATACAAGTGTGTGACAGTGACTATATGGGTTGCTTAGTAGATGATGACATTCAGCATGATTGTATTTAATTGATGACAAAAAAAACCAGAAGAAACTGGCACAAAACACATTCTACAGACAACACCAGCAGTATACCCCTCCCACAACAAACTTAACTAACAGGATTACTAATTCGAAACATAACAGCTCAACACCACATTAAAACACACTCAGTAACCCAAAGCAAAAGCAACAGAAAGAATATAGCCACTTCCCACTAACACATATACAGCCGGTGAGTTATAAAATAGAATAAGAATCTGGTTGCTTACCACTGCAATGTCCAATGGCATGCGGGAGGGAGACAGGATAGCTTGTAGGTTGCCCTCCCAGAGGTGGTGGAAGTCTTCTTCCCAGTTTTTGCTCAAGCCCAATCTGTTTTTATACCTTTTTTTTCCCTTTAGGTAGATTGTGTGACTATAGTCAATACTTTGGGGGTGATAGACAGATGCCTGAGGGGTGGCTCCTTGGGTCTCTGCAGGGTGCCACAAGGTGCGGCAAAGAAAGCCCATGTCATTTCCATAACACTCCATTCTTCTGTAACTCCATCAATAAGCACTTTCAGGAAGACATCAGTTAATGAAAATGAAATTTTGTTTAGAGCATAGCAAAACAAAGGAAATGTGAAACAAAGCTAATTCTTGAATGCAGGGATTTTTCCTTTGTTGTTTTGAAATCGTAAAGTTGAAAAGCTAAGTCATCCTGACCCACTGATTGCCTTTGCTGACCTTCAAGATCCCTCCTGTAACATCTGTCTTGTTTTGTGTCATAGGTTATGGGGTGCAATACGATTTTTTAGATCCCCGTCAACTGACTGCTTCCCTCGAGTCGCGCCTTGTTCAGCGCCTCTTCTTTGCAGGCCAGATAAATGGCACGACAGGCTATGAAGAAGCTGCGGCTCAGGTGAGTGATCTGATCGTTTATACTCAGCACTCAGAGAAGTGATATTGTGTTAGCACTTGCCTGTGATACAGAGGCTTGCTAGTCCCATTTTGTGTTCATGAGATGTTCTTTTGTTGCTCACCCTGATTCCAGACTTGCCCAAGCTATTTTTAATTTTAGTATCTGCAGTGGCTATGACTAAGACTGAAGTATCAAAAGTATTTGGAAACACTGTTGAGTGTTTCAACATGGAGACTGTGCAGTGGGTGTAACTAAAGACATGTGGGAATTGTCTCCAGAAGCATCAGCAGTGGCCAGGAATGCCTTCAGACACTCGAAGTGTCGCAAGGAAGAAACTGCCTAGATTACTAGCTCAGACTATTGCATTGAGTCTTTGGGGGCAGATGTGCTGATATTTTAGCTAAGAAAAGACCAGTAAACATTTTTGGTTTGTTTTCTCTGCATAGGGTGTGATTGCTGGGATCAATGCCTGTCTGCGGGTTCATGGCAAGCCCCCTTTCATTGTCAGTCGCACCGAAGGGTACGTTGGTGTCCTGATCGATGACCTCACCACTCTGGGCACCAGCGAGCCGTACCGGATGTTCACCAGCCGCGTGGAGTTCCGCATGTCCCTCCGGCCCGACAACGCTGATGCCAGGCTCACTCGCAGAGGTATTTTATTGTGGTGGCTCCTGCAGTGAGCAGCCCTGCCTGGTTGTAGACCTTTGTCTCATACGCCATTTGTCTCTGCAGGTTTTGAAGAGGCTGGGTGTGTGTCACAACAGCGATACGAACAAGCAATTAAGATGAGAGCTGCTTTAGAGGATGGAATTGCAACACTAAAATCACTTCAGTTCAGCATATCCAGATGGTCCCAGTTACTGCCAGAAGTTCCCATCAGTAGCAGTCGCAGGTCGCCTGTCAGGTAAAGGTTACAGCTCGAGTGTTCTTGTCTGACCCATGCTTGCTTTAGCACAGTCTAGCTAGTGGTTTCATAGCATTTGTCCATGTTTCCTGAAGCTGTCAGTACTTCAAGATTCCAGCTAGACCACCTTCAGGGAACACACATCTGATGTTTACCTGTAGAATAAGTGTGACTTTGGTATTTTTAATATGCCTTGTTTCTTGGTGCTGACATGTACTCCCAAAGCAGGAGGGTGTTCCACTGGTCCAGTCAATTCTTGATGGCCTTATAGAGAGTGTCACCAAATGGTGACAGTTTTACAGTGGGTTGCTGCTTTGCTTAAAACTTGTTAAAGCAGCAATTGATTTCAGGCTGGTGTCAGATGGTAGCTCATACACAAAGACCCTTACTTCCCTTGCCAGACCTTTACCTCACCCTATCTTTTCTGTTCTGTCTGACTCTGTCTGTGTGCCTTTCCCCTTGGTGCCTTTACCTTGTCCCTTCTGTCTTGCTGTCATTTTTCATAAAGAGTTTAACAGCTCTTCTGTGTACTGAGAGGACATAGTAGGGAATTGAGCTTGGCTCTACAATTGTTCTGGCTTATGCTAAGAACTTTGTAAGTTTGAGGTGGGAGCAATTGTAAATCTGCCTTATGAAAGTGACTTCTTCCTACTGTAAAAATTTACTCTTGTTCTGGACAGTGCTTTTGACATCCTTCAATATCAAGACATCAACATGGAGGTTCTGGCAAAGGCTGTCCCAGAGCACCTGGACAAGTTTGCTCAATGGAGACAGCTGGCAGAGAGATTGAAAATAGAAGGTAGAGCTGTGTATGTTTTGTTCAGTAAGAGGGGAGAAAATCCATTTGTCTCACTGTGTTTCATGTTGCTGCTTAGAGAAATTAAACACTCCAGTCAGAATGTGTACCTTTTACCATAGGCTACAGCCCTTTCCATGCATGCACCTGTGTTTCACTGTGGGGGGTGAGATTATTTATTCTTGTTCACTTCCTGGAATTTTTTTCCTCCTTACTTCCCTCTCAATAGACCATCCTTTGCTGGCATGAGAAGGAAAAACAACCTGTATAGCCAGATTCCTGTAACAAATCAGAGTGTGACTTCTTCCAAAATAATGATGTGAAATAGGTTGTATAGTCTGTGAAGCTGGAAACTTCCTTAGGAGCTTTTGACCGTCACAGTGGAATTGCTCATTCTGCTTCCAAGAATTCTTGCAAGTTACATGTTTCACATGAACATCTATATCTGGTTTACTTGTTTTCCTGATCATCACAGCTGCTTACGAGTGGTGTGTAGTCAATCAGCAGCAGGAAATAGAAGAAGTGCGTCGTGATGAAGCACTGCAGCTGCCAGAGGACCTGGATTACTTTGCCATTGATGCATCGCTCTCAACAGAGGTGCGGGAGAAACTGGACTCCAGTCGTCCTCAGACAGTAAGATGTTTGGCCACAGCAAGGTCAAAAATCCTTTCCATTTTCCCAAGGGGCATGGGGAGGTGAAAAGAATCATGGAAAAGAATACCCACAGGTTTTGATCTCATTTCTCACTAGCTCCAGTGTGTAGGTTTGTTTTTAGCTAATTTGTTCCTGTTTCCATGTGCAGATTGGTGCAGTCAGCCGTATCCCTGGAATTACACCAGCTGCTATTGTTAACTTGCTCAGGTTTGTGAAAACCAATCACTGGAAGACAGAGAAACTAAAAGCTTTACCTCAGTCTGGGAAGTACTTACCAGGGAAAATGTACTCCGAGAAAGCAACTTCACAAAGACAGATTTCAGCTGAATTTTCTGAAGAGGAGACACAAAGTGCCTTTGTTAAAACACCATTATAGAGAATGGCACCCATCCTGCCAGACTATGTTGCGAGATCACCTGTGCTTGTGACCCTCTTGACAAATAACACCCATGCTGTCCGGATCCAAAGCGGTTTCAGTTGTGTTCTGTGGCAGCATCATTGAGTAGAAGATGATGAATACACAAAGTAAATGCTCAGAAACTAAATACAGCCTGTGATTTTGCTGATACAAGTGAAGAGATGGGAGAACTGCTTTTAAAATTCCACTCATCTGAAAGATGTTGGATAGTCGAAATCTGTTCTGAAGCATCTTGTAAAGGACAGTGTTTTGGTTTAATAAAAGGAGTAAGAAATGTTACCATGCTGAACCTGTGGCAGCACAAGACCATTTGAGTTGAAAAGTGTGTTCTGTTAACTTTAGTGCTTGTGTTCATAGCTGTGCCGGGACTATGCAACAGTCTGGTGTCTTGGTGTGGTGTCAGCCAACAGGAAATAATTGGCTATGGAAATACATGCCACGTGAATATTTAAACTTACATAGGAGACTGACAATGTCAACACCATATTCTGCAGGTGTTTTTTCTCCTTTAAAATAAAATAAACCTTATCTTGAAACTCACTGACAAACTTGGTCATCACTTGACAGTTCACTGGATCACAGTTCACACACATAAGGTGGGGCAGTATTTGCTACAGAGCTGGTGGAGGTAGCTAGACAAGGCAGGCTGCTGCAGGCTGGGTGCCGAGGAAGGTGGGAACCTGCCCTAGGAACCTCACCTTGGGTGGTGTGAAGCATAGTCTGACATGCTGTGGACCCAGGGGAGCAGGACCCAGAGGTTTCTCATTGGCACTGGTCCTGCAAGTGACAGTAGTACATCCTGCAAGTGACAGTAGTACAACTTGGATCCGAGAGATCCAAGTCAATTGGATCAATTGGGCAGTTAGTTTGTCACTTGACAGCAAGGAACTCTGAATTCAAGCTGTTGCTGTGCTCCTACCAAATCCTTGCCCAGCTTAGGCAGCAGTCTCTGGTTCTAGTCTCATTTCTGAACATACTCTGAATTGACTAGGCAAACAGGCTTGAGAACACATTTTGTTACAGTTAAGTCATAGAATCTTACAGGTTAGAAAAGACCCTTAAGATCATTGAATCCAACCATAAGCCAGATATGAAGGTCATTTTGAAATTATGATTCTGGACTTGTTGTGGCTTGTTTCTCTGCGTGAGTGGTTCCTTTCCTGGCCAGAGAAAGGAATCAGAGCAAAATCTTTTTGTTGACAGAGACCCTGTCATGCAGCAGGAAGCTGGGCAGAGTTTACAGCTTTGTTTGGGGCAGCATCTGCCTGCCTGAAAGCATCTCTTCCCTCACCAGCCATTGGCTTGTGCAGAAGAGCTTTAAACATGTGATCTGTAGGTCAGTTATGTCAGGACGGCTCAGAAAAGCTAACATACATCTACCTCTTTATGTTTGTGGTCTGTTTTCCTTCCAGCCTTAGTTTGCTCAAAGATTTACTTGAACCTTGTAAATCTTAAGTTCAGCTTAAGGAAGGCAGCTATGCTTTCTGTGGTCTTAACTCAGACTCCAGGTATGATGCTGGTGAAACTCCAGCTAAGTGAAGCCTAAGAAACCTGGAATCCTGTGAATCTTTTTCTATTCAAAGGAGAGGAACTTCTGGTCATGCAAATGTTATGCTCGCTTTACTGCATTATCTTTGTACTATGTTTGGTTTTGATGTACCTAAATCTTTAAAACTTAGATCTAGTTTTAACAGACTAGGAAGGAAGCCCTACTGACACCTTCATCTTCTCCCTTTTAAGCCAATTGTGCAGTCACAAGGCTATTTCCTGGTTCTTAACAGCATTTGACAGGAAAATCTTGCTTTCAGTAATGCATGTCTTTAAAGACACCTTGCACCCTGCTACAAAGGCAAACACTTTTTCCTCAGCTTTCTGTGCTAAATTTATTTCTGTGCTTTTGGCTTCACACATGCCCCATAAATCAAAGGATGATTCCACTGAGCTGGGCTGCACCAGTGTCAAAGGAAGAGCAGGAGGAGTGGACTTTCACTTTTCTTTTAGCAATTTAATAATGCACAGCTGTGGTCTAAGCAGAGGGAGAGAGTTACCTTCAGGGAAACTGAAGTCAGAATTGTACAGATGGATGGATTGCTTTGCAGTAGATCTTCTGTAACGACTGCTCTATTTCAGCATGAAGTATGTCTGGCCACTGGTGAGCTCCCTTGTTAAGACAGGGGGTCCCTCTCTTCACATGTATGGATTAATGATGTGAATTATTTGCTGAAATGGAAAACCTGGCTTGTGCATGAGCTTGGGAAGTGGCAGTCCCCTCGGTCATTGATTTCATGTATACAGGGTTTGCCACATCTTGTACTTGCTGAACAGTTCTTATTTGAGACTTGCAGTGTGAAAAGTCATAGCTACAAGTAGTTCTATCAATTTTGTTACGAAAACCAAGCACAGAAAGGCTAAATAATGTGCTGTAAATAGCATAGGCAGATAGGATACACACACTGTGCCATCTGCTTCGCAGCCACCAAGGACTTGTACAAGGCCTAAGGTTTGGTTTTTTGCATGAAAACAAAGCAAGGTTAGACCCTCAGAGATTCTGTGTTTTTTCTAAAGCAAACAGGATGGGAAGGGCAGAACTGGAGGAGCCTGCTTTTAACATAGATACTCGCAAGCTTTTCCTTGTCTGCGTGGTAATGAATTGCACTTTGTCCTCCTACAATCCTTGCTGTGACCAGGCCAGCAGGGAGAGAGGATGCATGGTGAAGTTAACCTAACTTGTTTTCACATACCAAGGGTCTTTGTATTCCCTGTTTCAATGTGTGTCTCTTTTCCCTCCTGCAGAACACAGACCTGGTGGTCAGCACTTTTTCCTCAGTTCTCTACCATTCTATCTTGTACCAAATTTTTAAGATAATTGTTGTCTTCCATTCCTATTCTAGTTTTCATTTCATATGGTACTTGGACTGACTAGTTTCTTCATCTTTATGTCTACTCAGAAGATAAAAGCAAGGGAAAAATGGAAAGACATTTTACGCTAGGAGATACTACTAAAAGCTGCCACCAATGCAGCCTTTGTTGGTCTTAATGATGCTGGAATGTTTGCAGTTGTGCAGCAGTAGCTGAGCTATGTGGATTGCCGTGGTCCCTCGGCATCATCTTGGCAGAGATGTGCCTCCTAGTCGTGCATTGCCCTTGAATTTTGTTAAGTAACAATTTTCACATGCAGTGATTTTAGATGCTCAGGCATTACCAGCTTTGATGCCTACACCTCCCAGGTTATGCTACTCCACCCAGTGACATGTGTCTGAGGATGTCATTCAGTGGATGGAGGGAGGAATCTGCTATGCCCTCAGGGATGCTGTTTCCACCAAGGAGGTGCTCTGTACTTCCTATCGAACAGCCAGCGCTGCTCAGAGTCCCTTCAGGGTCTTATTTCCATCTTTTGCCATGATGTCATGGGGCTACTGAGAAATAAAACGTGTGTTTCCCCTCTCATGACTAAAATAAGTGGTGCCCAGAGCACTGAGCTGGGAAATGGAAGACTTGCTATGCAATTGCTTTTATGTAAAGAGCAGAATAAAAAAAGGATTGATTCTTATCTGTTATTTTAACAACGGTGATGTTTTAATGGAACAAAATTTGCTTTTGTCTCTTTTGTTTCTAAACTGTTGTGCAGGTTTAACCCTGCCTGTGTAACTGAGGGAGGGTACCTATGTGCATCGCCATCAGAGGATCTCTGGCTCCATAATTGTCATCGCATGGTCACTGTGTACAGTGCCTGGACCTTGACCTCTGTGCCGAGGGGTCCAGGAGTGACCAATGAAGCCTGAAAGCTGGAGGCTGCACCTTGCTCACCTCTTTGCAGACTTCAGGGGAGATACTTTGACATCCTGTTATGTCTCTGTGGGGTTCTGAGCTACAAACAGGCTCGAACATTGTCTCAGCTTCTCTCTCTGTGTCCCTACAGAGTCGGTGCCTCCTTGCTGTGGGAGAGGGTCAGCAGAGCTGCTATGAGTGGGCTGCAAAGTGCTCTCTGGGAGGAACGTGGTTAAGCAAAGGCCGATGCTGTGGCAGAAGAGGCAGAAGTGAATTCTTGTCTAGCATCAGCTGCATCTCCCAGCACAAGCCCCAGGAGGCACATTTTCAGGCACCACTGGGGACCGATAAGCACACACTGTTCTTGTTCCAAGTGACTTAGCGCTTGATGTGGTTGACTTAAGAGCAGGCACAGAGCCAGGTGGGAAATGAGCTCGCTCTGCCTTACAGGGCGGCAAGAAGAGAGGGGAGCTGACACCAGGCTGGTGACTAGTTTCCCTGTTTGCAGTTTACTGTGGCTTTAGTTGAAAATTGCAGTGTATGACCAGGTGGTGGCCTGTGTCACAATCACACGGGATTCTTGGAGTCACAAGTGGAACGGCTGCTGTGGCTGGCGCTGCTGAGCTGGCGCTTCAGCCAAGTTTTGTCCTTGTCTCACTGCACCTCGGTAGACTTTGCCCAGGTGGTCACGTGCTGCCTTGGTGACATTGCCCCAGGGCAGAGCCAGCTGACAGTGGGGGGCGACAGGCACAAGCTGGAAGGGGCCGTACCAGCTGCAGAGGGTCACGTCACAGGCTGTGAGCTCAGTTCTCCTCAGTTGTGCCACGTGTGTAGAAGTCCTGCGGATGCGTGCCCAGAAATGAGTCGCAGGAATTACCATCACAAGGAAGTGACGGCAGCAGAGCAGAGCTCTTGTTCAGGTTTGCTTTCCTTCTCCCGATCCATGTGCACATATGTACATCCCCTCCTTCTCCAAAGAATTAGGGTGCTACCATCCATAAAAGTGCATTAGCAGCAGGCTGGGTAATATTAGTTATTAGTACTAGTAATAACAGTCAAGTAGGAGCAAACCTAATTAGACTTACGTTCTTTCTTTTTTTCCTCTGAGAGAGGCTATTTAAGGGCTTGTTTTACATAGACACAACAGCAACAATCCTACATCTTTCTTCAAAATGCCCATGTCCTGTAAGTGGAGCCACATCCCAGCTTATAAAACAAAAGATTTAAATATCTATGAAATATTTAGTAATATCAGAAATATACAATAATACTAAATAATTGGAATTATATGTAAATAATAACTAATTATCAATAAATATTCATTTATTTGGGAGGGTTTGTTTTGTTTACTAAGGAATCAACTTAAAATTCAGCTTTAAAATAGGAAAAACATATTTTTAAGAAGTCTGGCAACCTCAATAATTAAAAAAATTAGGTAGGCATCATATTAATTTATATAGATATATATGTATATGTTATATATATAATATATATACATGAATATGTCAAAGAAAAAAAATTGGCATTTTGCTTAAGATGTGCCCAGGTGGCAGCAGATAAGCAGAACCTGAAATTTTCTTTTAAATTTCAGGTCCACCTGCAATCAAAGCACCCCCAGGAGGGAACATTCATCTTGCCTTTCGGTCACTGTGCAGGTTTGGAGTCAGCTGCTTCGCCAGCTGGCTGGCTGTGCTGAGCCCTGCAGAACAGGGACCTGGGATGGGGAAACAGGCTCTGCTGTGGCTCTTCCCCTTTGTGTTAAATAATCCAGATTTTACTGGGCTGAAAGGGCAGGCAGGGCCCCGAGTTCGGGGTGAGCTAGCTCTGCTTATTTCGATTGACTATGTAATAGAAAAAAATAGCACATTAACCCATGGATCTGTCTTTGTGCTAGGCCTAAGCTTGCACATGCTCTTTCAGAAGGATGACCAGGTTCCTGAATTGCTTTGCTGAGAGGAGCCAAGAGAAAGCCCTAGCAAGTACCTCAGCACACCAAGAGCAAAAACCTGCTGCTCCTGCATCCTTAAAAGTATGCACTTGGTCCATGGGAACGCTTCACCAATGAAAGCTTAGGTACCTTCAAATTTTGATTTTTTTAAAGGAAAAAATAAGCAAAACCTGCACAAATTCACAGCCATTCAGCATGGGCACAGGTCCTTGGCAGCCACCCCTTGTGTCCCCTGCTGCTGCCCCACTGTACCCCCACCCACAGGCCAGACTGTCCACCAGGTTAGCTCTGATTTACCTCCACATTTCCTCAGTACTTCACTCAGGATCTTTCAAGGAAAATACATGTTTAACTGTCACCTTATCAGTGCAGGAAGTTAGCAGAGAAACATAAAAGGATTAAAGAATTATTGGTAGGCAGCCAGGGAAAGTAACCTGATTTTTTTTTTTTTAAATAGGCAACTGTGTAATTGCAGAAATAATCTGAAGGGACTAAAGAGGATTCAGAAAAGGCTAAAAACCCACAGCTTCTCTTTTGGAAACCAATACAGTTTTGCTATCTAACAGGTTTCCTTCAGCTCTTTTGCACCACAGGTGCTCTCTTCTTCCTCTTGAAGCAAAGCCGCTTCAAACCTCTCCTTGGTAAGCAGTAGGAACATTGCAAGAGAACTTATGATTTGGCCCAATGGCAGTGAAAAGCAAGAGATAAAGTTCTTGTAGAAAGGGGCTTCAGATGAAGCAGTCAGTTAGAGCAGGACCTCAGATGTGCTTGGGGCACCTCACGATGCTGCTGCTGCTGCTAGGGAGCAGGGAGCTTATTGGCCCTCCCATCACCTCCTCTGCTCCCCAGGCTCCTTCTAGGCACTACATAAACATTGAATTAACCCAAGTTAAAACCAGGTGGGTTGTATTTTTGACCCAGACTGACTTTATGTTGTTCTTAAGCAGATATTGCATCATTTAGCACCAATGAGGAAAAGCATATCCCATGTAGTAAAAAGATTGTTTCTACATGGTTTTATCTTGACCAAATCTAAATATGCATTTAGAGAAATAATTTTTTCAAGTTTCAATACTGCTCAAAGCATTGAAACAGCTATATGCAGAATGTGAAATAAACAGTCTTTCATCTGTAAGTTCAGTAAAATAAGCTATTCCAGTTATTAGCCTTGCACAAACTGGTCTGAGACACAATTTAAAAACCTCAAAGCTCTGACCTGAGCCCCTTTTATTCCAGGCTAAACTATCCACCTAGGGAACTAACACTGAGCAAGAAGTCATTTGGTTACAACACTGCACTGCTCCACTTCCCTATACAGACCAACCAGCCTTTGTTGTATCCAACCCTTAATACCTTGCCACGTACATTTTTGGAATACTTCTGTATATTAAAGGCACTCCAGACTCCCCAAGCATGCATCCTTAACTATAAAGGAAATTGTTTTCATCTTCCAGCTCCCCACTGCCACCTTCAGCAACAAAACTGAAATATATTCCATAAATATCATACTCCAGCCAGCCAGTTTTCTGCCTTCATGGCTAGCTCCATCACCATGGCACTATGCTCTCACACTTCCTTGTGTGTAACCATGAACATCGCAGGACAAGGGGGAAAGAGTTAAGGACAGCTGCAAGAGTTGCTTGAAGAAATAAGCAGTCAGAAGACAAACACAGTTCTTAACTATTAACATTTATTAAAAGTTTGATCGAAGTACTTATATTTCAAAGTTTTGTTTACAAAAGACTAACGATTTCCCCAAGTAGTCAAAGATTAATAAAAGAACTGAGATGGGATTACATTAGTGCATAGAAAGCAAATCTGGTCTATAAAAGTTAAAATTAAAAAAACCCAACAGAATGTGTAGAATTTAGGTTTTAAATACATGAAAGCAGTTGCTAGTATGGCATGCAGTGTTTACAAGTGTTTTTTCCTGTATGCAATGTGAAGTTGTTAGATGCAGTATTGTCTGTTCCCAAGGCTTAATATTTTTCCTCCTAGAGGCAGAACCACTCCCTCTCCCCCAAACTACATAGCTCACTCTTGCCCCCTGTACTCATCATGGGCCATTTTAACATGAACCATCCTCCCAGCAGCATTTGTAGTTGCTCTGACCCACATACAGCTCACCAGAAGTGAGGGGCCTCATGCAAGAGCAGCACAGCACTGCACTGCACTGTCTCCCTTCCACTGCTTGTGGTCAGGGACACCTCAACTGCCCAGTGGAGCATCACACCTAATTTTACCCAAAGGTTTTCAGGTGGTTGCTTATTGCAATCTCATTTCTGAACTGTCAGGGAGCAGACACCCAGCTGTAGACAACCCTGTACAATGTGCACAGAGGCACTGCAGACAGGGTGTTGCATATCCAGGCCACGGCCAGCCAAACCAAACATCCTGCACCTACAAAGGAATGTGTAAGGCGGCCAATGCACACAGAGTTGCACTGTGAACGCAGCTTGTGCCAAAGCCGCTTTGCTTTTCATCCAAATTAGAACTTGGCTGAACCAGTTTGGCCAAAGTTTCTTGGAAAAAGGTCAGCGGTTTAACTGAAAAGCATGCAAAGATTTAACCAGATATTTTATTATGGCAACAGTACATCTGCCTCCATTTTGAAGTTATGTACTTCCTGTTGCCTTGGGGACATTAACAAACCTCCAGAAGCTGCATTTCAGCAGCACAGTGAAGAGTCCCTTTACTGAATTCCCTAGCCCTGTTGTGCTGTGAATCCCTTTACGTCTTGCTTCCACTGTATTTGGCACATCTGTGCCTTTAAACACTATTTGCAATGCTTTAAAGTTTTGCTGTAGTTAAGACACTGAAGGTGAGCAGAAAACAAGATCCAATCAAAGCAAACAGAACATGAAAGAAAGTTAACAGTTCAGGTCTATCCAAGCAGTACAGATAAGAGTTCCTGCAGAGCAAGCACACAGCCAGAGAAGGAAAGGAAAACCAAGAGAATACTGTCCTTACAGGCAGAACAAACATACTGGTGTAATGGAACAATAGTCCCTCAAAGACACTGAATTCTTTTTGACCTTATGTGGGGATGCTGTGGGGAAATCATGTGAAAGGTTAGTAAAACAGCTGCATCATTATGCAAGTCAGGTCTGATTATCCATTAACTGCTTGTCTTTATTTACCAATTCAAAGAAAGATTTCTATGTTGGAATCCCCAGCTATTACTGCTGGTATTTCTTACAGCCATGTTTCACTGGGGATTATTTCTTTAGTGATTAATAGTAATTTTTTGGACTAGATAATCAAGTCCAGTTCTGTTTGACCCAAATCTTTTGACTTATTGTTACAGATAGCAGGTACATTGTCTCACCATGGGTTTGGTACAGGCTACCAATGGTGGATCACTCAGAAATTACATAGTGTAATTCTAACCAGAGGTTTAATTTTAAAATTTGGCTATTGAATGTCTTCCTATATATTAAAAACATTTTTTTCAAAATGTATCATCTTTAAAGAGCTACACAACAGTTAATCAGTTTCCCAGGAAAAAAAAATGTTTCTGCTTGCAATTAGAAAAATCCCTGTACAAAACTTATGGGAAACCCAATACTGGATTCTTTTTTAATGTTAAGTGTGTTCTTGTTCACACCATTTCTTTGTCATGATACGAAGTTTTCCTAGTTTACTCAATGCATCACAGAAAGCACCAGAACACTGTAACTGTTGCCTGGTGTTTGTGTTATTTAATCTAAAAATCTTTTTTAAAGAAAGCACCAGAAAAGTATTTAAGGCTTAGATCAGTTAAGAACAGTAAACTTGCAGCTGAACTTTGCTCTACTCTTCAGAAACAGAGAATCTGAATATTTGCCTTGTGACTTCTGAGCATACTTAAGTAACAATGATACTTTCTGATCCCACCAGGACTAGATAAAGGTTTTGCCATGAACTTAATGTTAACCCAAAGAACACAGAGACGTAGCATTGAACTTCTGTTTTAATGGTCTCAAATTCTGTGACAGATTTTTGGTCTCAAGTTTCCATTTTAAAAAAATTTATCAATTTTAAAGACTAATAACTTAAACTGCCACGAAACAAATGGTCCACAAACATTCCTTTCCTTCTGAAGCTTTTACGATGCATTGTAATCATTAACCAGTCTTTCACTATTAAACTTAAATGGCCAATTGAGACAAACAGTTCTGAGACCGTTCTTCCACCACTGATTAAGACTGAGGTGGCAGCTGGTGTACAGAATTTTCATTTAGCCTTCTGGGCCTTCTGGGCAGACTTTGTGACCTTGCCAGCTCCTCCAGCCTTCTTGTCAACTGCCTTGATGACACCAACAGCGACCGTCTGCCTCATGTCACGCACAGCAAAACGACCTGAAAGCAAAAACATTTTTTATGGCTTTTGTCTAGAGCTCTGGAACTCACAGCAGAAATTGCCCAGCAGCAACACACAGCTTGGAATAAACTGAGAAAATGCCACTCTGGGCCAGACATCCTCTTTTAAAGTACCCCTATACCACTCATGTTTTTCTTTTACTTCCAGGTTTCAAGTTACAGCTTTCAACAGTGTTTCACAGGACACACTGCATCCCAATATCTGGAATCAAGGAGTGCCTTTTCCAGAGATCAGTATTGAAACACTTTGGGAAATGCCTTACCAAGGGGAGGATAGTCAGAGAAGCTCTCAACACACATGGGTTTGCCAGGGATCATATCAACGATAGCAGCATCTCCAGATTTCAGGAATTTGGGGCCATCCTCTAGCTTCTTGCCAGAACGACGATCGATCTTCTCTTTGAGCTCAGCAAATTTGCACGCAATGTGAGCAGTATGGCAATCCAGCACAGGGGCATAGCCAGCGCTGATCTGGCCAGGGTGGTTCAGGATAATGACCTAGGAAACCAAGGAACCCAAGTTAGCATCGGGATAATTTTGAGCACTGATGGATCTTAAAAAGCCATAGAATTAATGAGATTTACTTCAAGCAAATACATCTCAGAACACAAACCTGTATTACTTTATAGCTTAACCAACAAGTGAAGAAAGAAAAAGACTTGTATTTCAGGAATACAAAGCTACATTTCAAACATCCTTTAACAGCTGCAAAAAAATACCTGTGCGGTGAAGCCAGCAGCTTCCATTGGAGGATCGTTCTTGCTGTCACCAGCAACGTTGCCACGGCGAACATCTTTCACAGACACGTTCTTAACATTGAAGCCAACATTATCACCAGGCAGAGCTTCACTCAGGGCTTCATGGTGCATCTCAACAGACTTTACTTCAGTTGTTACATTGACAGGGGCAAATGTAACCACCATGCCTGGCTTCAGGACACCAGTTTCCACACGGCCAACTGGTACAGTACCAATGCCTACAAAAGAAAAGCAACATCAGTAATTCAGGTTAATGAATATATGCCCTTATGGGAAAAGAACACTTGCGACAAACATAATACATTTTTGGCTTTAAAAAAGAGTCTCTTAGGTAAACACTTGCATTTCTGGCCCACACCTAAGCTATTATGGCAAGCAAGAAGCATTATAGAAACACATACCGCCGATTTTATAGACATCCTGAAGAGGCAGACGCAGAGGTTTGTCAGTTGGACGAGTTGGTGGCAGGATGCAGTCCAAGGCTTCAAGGAGGGTGGTTCCACTGGCACTGCCATCCTTTCGGGTAATCTTCCAGCCCTTGAACCAGGGCATCTGGAATGAAAACAAGCCTGGTGTAAACTGACTGCCAAATTTAATGGCACAAGGCTGGAAAAAGCTAAGTGGTGTATCTTAGCACTATCTCAGTTTTTCACTCTGTTGCAGAGTTAATGTTTCAAGTCCTACAATTTTAGACCTTGTCTCTTCCAACCAGAACTATTAAAACACACATTAATGTTAAACATTGCATAATTTCTGTCAATATTCTCCTAGTTTAATGTCTTATTAGAAACAAATGTCAAACCTACGTTAGAGCTAGGCTCCAACATGTTGTCGCCGTTCCAACCAGAAATTGGCACAAATGCTACAGTGTCTGGGTTGTAGCCAATTTTTTTGATGTAAGTGCTGACTTCTTTGACAATCTCTTCATATCTCTTCTGGCTGTAGGGTGGCTCAGTGGAATCCATCTTGTTGACTCCAACAATCAGCTGTTTTACACCCAGGGTGTAGGCCAGAAGGGCATGCTCACGGGTCTGCCCATTCTTGGAAATACCAGCCTCAAACTCACCAACACCAGCAGCAACGATCAGGACAGCACAATCAGCCTTTGAAAAAAAAGGAAAAAAACCCCAAAACTCTTATTATTTTGTCAAGGTATTACAGGAATCCCCCCATACCAACTAAGGAACATTGCTAAACTCCCAAAATTCTTGATTTACATACCTGAGAAGTTCCAGTAATCATGTTCTTAATGAAGTCTCTGTGTCCAGGAGCATCAATGATGGTGACGTAGTATTTGCTTGTTTCAAATTTCCACAGGGAAATATCAATAGTAATACCACGCTCACGTTCAGCCTTCAGCTTGTCCAAGACCCAGGCATATTTGAAGGAACCTTTGCCCATCTATGAATAGAAAAAACTTAGTTTACTTTTTTCCCATTTCTTAAAAAAAGTATGTATTTGAATTTACTTTAAAAAGATCACACTCTGGCTGAAGAACACAATCTAAGAATAGTTAAGTGGCTCAACACTGAAACAGGTTGCTGCTCACGAAACAAGCAACAAGATACACTTGGCACTAGTAGTGAGACATGCCAACTGTTTTCTGTTTATTGAACCTGTTGACAGTTTAGCCCCATTGACAGCTTGTTAATTGCACTAATACATCTTAATGACAGAACTCTTGATTTGAGTTCTACTACTAAGTGTCCTCTACAAATTCAAGTTCTCTCACTAATGCAATCCTTGTGCTAATCAACATTTTAACTGCCACTCTGCCCAATATCTGCCTGATTTTCATTCTGGAATATTTTAAGACCTATGCTGTAACTATACAGAAAAAACCCCCAGCAGAATTTCCTTATTTTCAAATTGAACGTTAATAGAGCAATTTGTTTTAATTCCACTCTTTACTACACGTCTCCACAAACTGAACAGGGCAACTCTACTTAACATACAATTCCAGATGTATTTATCCAGGTGTAGCTTTAGACCACTTTTCTCTGCCCTTGCTCTACACTCCACAACTTGAGCTTCTCCTCCAACTAACACAACGGTGGCTTGAACACTCACACACTTGTTCAGCCTCGGGGACAACTGCGGCGCAGCTGCCGCCCTGTGGCCACGCAACACTGAGCCACTTGTTCAGCTCCCGGCGTGCCGCAGCCGAACCGCCTCCCCGTGGCCACCAAACGCTCTGCAACTAAGGGTGTCTCCAGCCAGCCATTCCTGCACCCCTGAACTTTGCTGGGTGCCAGCCTACAGGCCCACGCACCTCAGCCGCTTCTTTCTCGAACTTCTCGATGGTTCTCTTGTCAATGCCTCCGCATTTGTAGATGAGGTGGCCGGTGGTGGTGGACTTGCCAGAATCGACGTGGCCGATGACGACGATGTTGATGTGGGTCTTCTCCTTTCCCATTTTGGATGGAAGTTTAGTGCTCTCTTTCGGCAAAAGAGAATTGACACCTGGAAGTTTCGCAGAAAAAACAGCTGGTTACACCTCTGTCCCCGGCCGAGGGGCAGCGATAGCGGCCCTCCACGCGGGGCGGCCCGGCCGGGATGGCGGCCCNCCCGCTCCTTTGTGTGACTCACCCCGCCCGGGCCGCCGCGTCCTCCATTTTGTGGCGCTGGCGACGGGCAGGGAAGGCGAGCGGCCATTTTTTCACTCGTGCCCCGGCCCGGCGCCCCTCGACGGTTCCCGCACCGCCCGCGCCGCCTCGCACAGCCCGGGCTGCCCTGCGGGGCACAGCAGCAGGATGCCGGCCGCCTCCCGCCCTGCGCCCGCAAGGCCCGCCGCTCCCCG
>VWZD01005782.1:677466-774616 GCA_013396695.1 Sakesphorus luctuosus
CCTGGAAGGGGACGGCGGCCCGTCCCGCGCAGGGATGGCGGACGGGCGGGCGCGGCCTCCTTGCCTTGTCCGGGCACGGCGGTGCAGCACCGACCGCGCCGGCCCCCTCAGGCTCCAAGCGGCATGTGGGGCCTGGCGGTGCGGGGCCGGCCCGGGGCGGTGCGGTGGCTCAGGGAAGTTCCCCGGGACACAGCTCCCGGCGAATTAATTGTGTTCCTTATTAGCGGCACAACGGAACGCAATGGGCGAGAGTAGGAACGTTCAGTTAGTTACCGAGACAGGCCAAGTAGCAAATGTGGGCTAAATACCGCAGAATGCGAGACCCCTCCAGCGCATTGCGTCCTAAGCCTCCCAGAAACAGAGGTGGGAGAGAAGAGGGAGAAGCAGGAATTCCAGCAAGCTTTTTACACCTGAATAAGAAACTATCTTTTGGCTTCAAAAAAAAATATTTTTTTTAAAGAAGCTTTTTCTGTCTTTGTCCTACCATCACAGGACAAAAGTTCACTCGTCTCAGAAAACTTCAGCACAAAAATACAAACCAAGGCATCGGTACCTCCAGCAAAGATACATCTGAAGTGAAAAGGTATTAATCACAAAAGCATTCAGGACACGGAATTTTTCTCATCAGAAAACCGGTAACCCTAGCAAATTATTTTTAGAATCGTGGCAACAAGAAATCACAAAACAGCTCACAACATCAGAAGTAAAGACTCTCATGATTCTAATGGATTGTTTTACTCCTAACTGATAGAAGAAAATACATTAAATATTCAACATATCCTATACCTATTCAAGACAAATTAATCTGAGAAACTGAACCATCTCGGTTATTTTTCAACTATCTGCAAAGCATACAAAGCTACATAGTCAGTTTTCTTACTCAGCTACATTATCTGCCTATCGGCAATAGTTACTTACCTACAGACAACTATAATCCCATTCGCTCGCAGGTACGCGCTTCAGGTTGCAGTTGTAAAGCATGGAAATAGGTTCTTGTTCAAAAACAAAGAAAAAAGAACAACATCAACAAACTATTAATAAAAAACCCACCTCATGCTTTCTACACTTATTACTTGACTCCCAAGTTTCTCTAGCTAAGATTAACCCAGCATCAAATTCACCAGTGAGCTGTAAACTTAGAACTTCATGGTTTGGTATGAAATTGAAGTGTATATAATACACCATCATACCACGTATTTTTCCACACAAAAGGCAAATAAGATGCATTTAAAATAATAAAAGAGAGGTGTCACTAGAGAAGGGGCAGTTAGTAATGAAGACATTGCATATGAAGACACAGTAACAGGGAGGGTGATCAGTTTCTGGAAATGGAAATGCATTACTGTGAAGTGATTTAGCCACTCAGGTTGAAGGCCAAAGGGCAGTATTTGGTAGGAAAGCTAAGTCGCACTTTTCGTGTCTCCTATAAAGCAAAGACTGTTTGTAAACACAGCTAAAAAGCATTATTCCTCAGGATGGTTTGAAGTTAGCTTCTAAAATGTGTATTTCAGTGGGGAGTATTTTTAGTGGATTAATCTGTCTCATAAAAAGGTAGCTTTAATGCTTCCCAAATATATCTGTGCCTCAACAGGGAAAGAAGAAAGGAAATATGTTACTAATTTCTTACATGGTCCATACTAAACTGCACATTTCTTTTTTCAAGAAACTGTTTTTTTTTTTTACAAGACTATTTAATAAATAAAGGTTTCTGAATCAGGTATTTCTTAAGAGAGAAATGGTTTTGGTATGTATATAGCTGAAAGCTACAAAAGCTGAATTTGTGGTACAAATTTTTAACCATCATCCTAGTACAAGTCTTTTTCCTCTCCATTTCTTTAACTGAGTTTTTAAAGAGATTTTATTATTTCCTCTTTAATCTCAGCAATACATGTTTTTATTCTTTCAACACCTAGGGTATCTCTCCTTGTCCATTCCATTAGCAGAACATTCCTATTATCAATCTCACAAATATTTATACAGCTGGGAACCTTCAGATATATGAGTATCCTCATACAATTCAGTGGAAATGCATTCTGAAGAATCCTCTCAGCTAACACAGACAGGCATACACAGGACTAAATCCTGTATGCAAACAGCCTGTTAAAATTTTAGATTTTATTCATTTGGCAAAATTAACCTCTTTGATATGTAATATTTAGGAAGAAACAGAGATAAGAGATTTCAAGAAGTCATGGTCCTTCGGGCTGTGGAACAGTACCTATTCAATCCAGACTGGCTTCATAAACAGGAGGACTTTGTGGACACAAATTACACATTCTCCTTTGACCACTGGCGAGCATGTGCTACACTGAAATATCCTCTGTCCACGTGTGTCTCCAGTGTAAAAGCACATAGAACCTACACAGTAGCTACTATTTTAATAGGGTTTTGAATCTCAGATCAAATGACATTAATATGAAAATTATGCTGTCAGTATATCTAAGCCAAATATTCTAGCTTTAAAAAATAAATGCCGAGTGGACTTTGAGATCACAGTAGCTACTGCAGCATTACTTTCATTTTAGAATGTGGCTCCAGCACATACAGAATGTGCTATAACCTTAGGACACAGTCACAGCCAATGAAATCACGCAAGAAAATAAAAGATGTGCTCACTGCACACCTCTGAAGAATTTTAACTCTCTACCATATACACGTGGGAGTGACAAGTGTTTTTGGCCAGACTCCTGCACAAAGATGAAGGTAAATAGAGCTTATACAACTACGTTAACTGCAAATGACCAAGGTCATTCAGTAGTGTCAACAAACAGACCTTATAAGCACAAGACTAAATGCACATCTGATAAATACTGTTAAACTAGTTTGAAAGAGGTACTAAGATTTCTTGAGGGCACTTACAGAAAGTATGATGGAAAAGGAGTCCAAAGTTACCAATAAGTAATTGGTGATTAGAAAACCAGATTCTGGTACACAGCACTATTTTGTAAAACAACTAGCCTTATTGTGAAATTTCTAATCCCTGCACTATAATTATCATAGTATGTGTATTTGTCCAAAGTTCAACATAAAGTATAGCATGAACACACAGCTTTAATTTCATACATCAGTGTTTATCATTTACATCTGTTACAAAATCCTTTTCTCTACATGATCCTAACACTACCAGATTTTACAGCTAGCTGTTTATTAAAATAAAAACCAATTAATAGAATAATGGTGCTATCCATATGTATATGAAATAGACAAAAAACCTTAAAAGCTTAACTGAACAGGGGAAGATAATCCAAACTACTTGAAAAAAGCTACTTTTGAAAGTTGTTTAGCTCTGTACAACTGACTGATATTTTTATATAAATTAAAGTGCTTGGTAAAAGAAAGAAAAAACAGTAAATACACTTTAAGTTACTGTCTTAGCACAAATGAAACCCCTCCATCCTTGGAAGTTTAAGATTTCAGCTGAATAAAGTCCTCAACAACCTTGTCTGATCTCATAGCTGACCTTGCTTATAGATTCATAAAAGAAGGTTTTACAGTAGGAGATACTACAAGAGCATGGCCTTCAAAACTGTTGAAAGTAGCACTGGGATGAGCAAGCAGTTACAATTACAGAGTCTTCTGAATAACTTAACATGAGTCTCTTAAAATTCACTGTTTCCTCTAAGACAAGTTTCCTCTGGGAAGCACTGGCTGTTCCAGTTACAGCATTTACAATAGGTGAAGGACTAATGCTTAGAGGATAGCCTGCTTTTTAAAAAAATGCTTTGGACAATCTTTTCAAACCACATTTATCCACAGCACAAGAAAGCTCCATTATATTGAGTGTTTAGTATGAGTTGTGATACTGAAGGTTTAGCAATAGACAGAGCGAGTATACTGTGATGCAACCAGAACTAATAGTTGTATTTAAAACTGTGTTCTGTTCTGTGGAGGTCTGCATTTGTGAGCTAGAAAATGAAAGTATCTGATTTAGAGCAAAATTTTCCTAAGCAGGAAAAAACACCCAACTTCACAGGTGACTGCTTCAGTAAGAGTGTTCTGGAACTGAACAGTGAATGGGAAGACATAGCAGACAGCTAGAGGACTTCAAATCCAAGAAGAATTCTTCTGTTTAAACAAAAAGTGACCCTTCACTTGCAGACATCTGACAAAGCTTCATAAACTCATTAGTGCTAGATTAATTTATACCAGCTGGTGACCTGGCTCAAGGCAAAAAGCAGAATTACTAGACACTAATGTAGACTAAAGGTAAAAGGGCTGACAAAGTAACCACCATTACAGAGAAACAATATAATTTGCTAAACTGTTCTGTGGTTTTGCATTGTTTTCCAACAGCGAACAGGCTACAGCCTCTTCCCCAAATGGGATCACATTTTTACTATATCCCACTACCTTGTGGACACCTTAATGAATGGCAAGCCCTTCTAGGAATTCAATTCAAAGAATACTCTAAAAATGGGAGCATTTTATATATATATACACACACACACACACACACACACATATATATATGATGATTATGATATATATATGTATGTATGTATGTATGTAAGTGTGCATAAAGAAAGTGTCAGTTATTGAACTGGAATCCACTGGGCGAGGAGATTTTGTCTCTTGTTCTCAATTTATCATGAACCTCCAAAATTCAATTTTAAAGCTCTGGTCTTTTCTGCTAAAAATCATTTTATCGAAAGCAACAGGTTCATCCTTTTGTGCTGATAAGCCTGTGACAAAACTTTCAAATGGGATCTCAAGTCCTCACCCACTGACCATGCTGAGCCCTCACAGCTACTGAGCTATGCTCTGATAACTTTGCTTAATGTTCACTCATCAGGTTAACTTTGCTGCCTCTTGCTACTGTAGGTTTGGAGCTGGCTTGTGCACTTCACTTGTTCTCTGTCTGCAGACTTTTTGTATTCCCCCCTTTCTGCCTCTCCATGTAAAGGCAAGTTGTCAAGGGAGGAGACAGTCTATAAACAGATTCCTAGGAGGGGTTTATATGAATCAAAAAAACCTGGGATGCAGCTTATGGCTGCAAGAGAGAGAAACATAATAAAGGTGACTAGTGCAGACTGCAAAAGTCTGCAAATTGGAGACAGTGGATGGATCAAAAGAGGAAGAAGGGCAGTACCTGAGGCTTGGGCTGGCCAAGAAGACACAGATACATCCAGCTGTGTCACTGTTCACTCTCCCACCTTGACATTGCTGTAGTTTTGACTCTTGGCGTCACTCAGTGCAGTCCACACGTATATCATTTTTGCTACGTGGTAACCACAGTAACCAGAAGTGGTGCAAGTCAAGTATTTAGAAGCCTTGCTCAGATTTAGTGAATATAGCATATGCTTAACATTTATTCAGTAAATTTAGATTTGAGACAATTAAAGTTTGGAAAAGTTTCAGAGAAGAATGATGGGAATAAATCTAGATCTGGAAAAGTACTTACATTTGACCTGTTCCATCTATACTGAGTTTACTGAAAGATTGCTTAAAATGATGTCCAGGATTCCACAAGACAGAAAACTCTGTAAAGGAAGAATCGTAAGTCTGGGAATAAAGACACAAGAAGATTCAAGATTGTTGATAGTTAAATTAAGGTAGAAATAGAAACTGCTTATTTGTAAATGTCAATGGAAGCAATAGCAGCTTGCTTAAAGTGATAAGCCAACACATGAAGAAATGCTCAATATTTAATTATGTAAGTAAAAGAACCCCGAATACAATAAAGGATCAAAAACTTGATTTGGGGAGAGGTAGAAGGAACAGGAGGGGCCATTTGCTTAAAATGATGTCTATATTTAAAAGGACCTGACTCTTAATACAGTCTCTGAAGTATTTGGCCAAATAAAGCTGTCTCAGAACCACTATTGATTATCATGGAAAGCTATGAAATGGGAAGGTTCCAGAAATCTAGAAAATAGAAAAAACATCAGGAAAGTAATTAAAAAATAAAAGAAAAAGCATCAAGAGAGGAAAAGCACACACATAAGCTGGGCAGTTATGGAACAGTTGGTCTAATGGCAATTCCTTGAAAAATATATTGGAACGAATGAACTATTTTTAGAAGATAATAGGTTGATAAGTAACAGAGCTGGACTTGTTAGAAGCAGATTGCATCAAACTGATCTTGTCTACTGTGACAGGTTTAACAGGCTCAAGGATGGTGAAATGTGGATATCATTTAACTTAAGGGAAGATATGATGCTTCTTACAGGCAATTTGCATAAGTAAGCTCAGCAAACTTTGGATAAAATAATGGATGTGCAGGAGACGAGATGAAAACGACGTGGGCTCAAAATGATTGCTAATATCACTATGAAAGCTTGTATTAAAGCAGTTTTTGTGGGCACAGACATTATTCCACCATACAAATATACAATTATAAATACAAACAAGTGGTAATTTTCAATTGCACATTTTGGGGGAAAGGGACAGGGAACACCTCTGACAACTTTAGAGGTCAAACCCAAAAGTCAGAGTAATGTGGACAAGTAAAGGAAAAAAGTCTAAAATAATTAGAAAATAAATTAAGGTTAATATTTGTCCTCTGTAAGGTACAGTTCACTGCACAAACACAGGATAAGTAGCAGCTACCCAGCAGTCCAGTATAAAAAAAAGGACCTGGTGTTAGAGTGGATCACAAACTGAACATGAGTCACCACTGCCATACTCTTGTGAAAAAAGCAAACATACAGAGGTGTATAAACAGAAGTGCTATGAGATATATAAAATAAACCTTTCACTTAGCACTCATTAAAGCCTCTGCTGGGATACTTTGTCCATACTTTGTCCATACTTTGTCCATCTCGGGAACCCTGCTTTAAGATGACAGCCACAGACACAAACATTAGAACCTCCATCATTACCCAACTTCTTACAAGCACCTAAATACCTAGCAGGAATGGTTTATGTATAACTAGTACTTACTTATCTATATATACCCAAAAATCTCTTCAAGCCTTAATTTCAATAGGTTTACATTACTTAGAAGATCTGCATATCACAAATTAATTTCTTAGACCATCATTTCAGTCCATGTTGTTCAGCTTGTTAAGGAAGTCTCTTCATGACTTTAATGTGTTTGTATCAGCTGAAGGTCAACCTTTGTAGTTACAGTAGTTACATAGGAATGAAAATTCACAAATATTTCAACCAGTAATCACGCATCTTGCTGTGTAAATTCCATCTTTCACACTAGATGATTAAATATAATTTACTGAAAACCCAAAAGGTGGCCTGATATAACTAAGAAAGAAGTGTGGAAGTAAATGGAATAGTCATTCCTAAACTCTAACCAAGAAAGACTCAGGCTAAAAATGACAGATGGGAGAAGAAAATTTATACCACAAACTCATCCTGCCACTGCATATGGCAGATTATGTTAGAGCTGTTGGGAACTGAGTATATTCCTGGCATGTTGTTATAAAGCATTCATTCTGTACTACTTTCTTATCAAAATGAAATGCTGAAAAGCATGTTTGGTTTGTCCAGCAGTTTCTAAATAACGTCCAGAAGAATGCTAAAAACCAGGGCACATGACTTTCCCACAAGCAGAGATACCATGACAGGAACTATCAGCTAAGTGGCATTCCGGGGGAGTTCGGTCCCTACGTGCCACTACCTCTCATAGTCCCTTCACTAACAATGCTTGTGAGAGAAACAACAGCTGTGGTTTTGCAAGGCAATCCACAGGGAATGTCATTTCAGAGGTTAAAATCTTGTACCACACGTTGTATAAAGTAGACTTCGGCCCCTTTAAACCCGGAGCAGGTGTTGAGTCAGCTCTTTGCACTTAAGCCAAATCTCAGAACAACAGGGAGCCAGGGCTGACAGGACATCCTGTCTGGCCACCACGATGGAGGATATCGAGTGGAGGGCAGATGAAGGAAATATGAACTGTAAAAGACTGGTGCTTGAGCTGTGGCTATCCCCGCAGCCCAGAATAAAAGTAAGATACTTAAAAATGACAGCACGGACTAGCAAAAGATTGCAAAATGATTCATACCAGCGAATCATGTGTTACCGTCCTCTGCTGCCTGAAACAGGAACTCTTCTACTCTCAGCAGGGGACAGTCTGTGCTGCTGAAACTGTGAATAGCACTCAGGGATCCCCTTTGTGCAAAGCAGGAAGAGCTAGAAGGGCTATCTCAGTTACTGGGCAGTCTCCATGGCACAGTCTGTACAATTCCTAAGACGACCTGAACTGAACAGCACACACTCTGAGTTTTAAATTCTGTAGGCTGTTTTTGATTTAACACAGAGAACATTAAACCACCCCCAGCTGTTTTATATACATACATTGTCATTCACCATAGAAAACCTAATTGTGTGTACACACTATGCACAGGTTACTGTAATAATAAAACATGTAGGGGTGCACATAAGCAATGGCTCCCTCACTTTCCCCTCATTGGAACAGGGACCCCACCATCTAAGGTGTGTGAGTGAAGCAGTTGTAAAGAAATACTCCTCTAAATTTAGCTCTGTGGAGTCGTTAGAGATGAAGTGTGGTATCGCTATTTATGGGAAATAATTTCTACTTGGTCTGCAAGCTAATACAGTCCCATTTACCTCACAAAGCTGTGCAGTGAGTCATGAGACCCAGCAACACTCACACACCCAAATGCACTATGGAAGCAGAAACTTCTGCTCACTTTCTTCTGGGATATTCTTGAAAAACAAAATCCATTAACAGCTCAGAATAATGACAGTGACTGGTGTGGGTAAAAGGAACTGTAACACAGAGAACATGAAAGGAAAAAGAAAAATTTACTCCAAACTAAGCTTTTAATTTCTTCTTTTCAGCTTACATCTGAGTTCAGCAATTTGAAATGTGTTATTCCATGTAAAAGCTAAACCTATGCAGCTGGGAACACTTGCCAGTAGAATTGCTGTTCTTTTCTATCAACCCAAAGATTTCCTGCATTGGATCCAGTGAATGTATAGTTGAAAGGGGCGTGGGATCAGTGAAGCTATTTACAGGAAAACTTTTGTTTTGTTTTTGGTTTCTATTCAATCATCCAGATGACCGAATTAACTTCATGGCCACGTGATTCCCTGATTCAACCCACAGGAAGCAGGATGTATCATTTAGGTGTCACGGCTCAGTTACATCAGCTTAGCTACAAAGTGAAATTGCACTCTCATTTATCCTCTCGACCAACCATCAAGTCAGATCTAGGCTGTGTCACATACTACACACATTCCTAAGAAACCCAGACCTGCAGTTCATGCTTAACCTTGAGAAAACACACTTACCTCTTTCAAAAAGATTGTATTTTTCCATGGTAAGTCTATTTTTCCAGTGCTAATTCTGAACTATTCTTTACTCAGCAGAGAAGTCAATGGTAATACAATAAAATAAGAATTACAATTTACAACCTCACAAGTTTACCACAGTATTGTATTACTTTTCACTACGTGCAGGACTAGACAACATCAGACCATCGTAATCATCTTTGTGGGACCCTAATCTTATGATCTCTATAGTCTCCAAATTCTGGGTTCTGAACCAGGAATTGTGTGTGGGTTTGGTTTTTTGATTTTGTTTGGGTCTTTTTTTCTGTTGTTGGATTTTTTCTTTTCCTTTTTTTTTTTTTTTGCTATAAACATATACTGCTAACAGCAGCTAAGTACCATCTAAAACATACAAGCAACAACAGACAACATCCAGGTAACACCCACTGATCTATTAATGGCAATAGGCAACAATTACATCTCATTGCTCACCTTGTACTCAATTATACTAATGTGTTAAAAAAAATGTTATCCACCATCCTATACTTACCGTGCATCTTGGTGTTAAGGACACCTGCCTGTCCAACCCCCCGGGAGCCACTCTGGCTGTCACACTCTCACCACCTGAGCTGGGACCGAAGCCACGAAGCCCCTCCTGAGCTACACCCCCACACTCACACAGTCAGACCCGGCTTCCATAGCGTCTCGACCGCAAGGTTTCCATAGCAGTCTCAGACATCCAGAGCCTTAAAATAATTTAATGGAGGTGCAATAACAAAGTAACAGCTCGAGCTGGTGCCTCGAAGGAGGGACCGCGAACACAGGAAGCGTGGGCTTTTGCCCCCTCGCTGTCCGGGTACGGGAGAGTGGGGGCTCCTGCCGCGTCCCTCCTTGCCGGGGCACCCGCTGTCCCGCGGGTCCGGGGCCCTTTGTCATGCGAAGGGGAGGCAGTTCAGGGCATCCTGCCTCGGTCTCGGGGTCCCGAGAGCCAGAGCTCAATCTGCAGCTCCCACTGCAGCTGCACACCGAGCTACCTGCACTGAATGTATTACTCGACGTTAGTTAAGCTAATACACACACCCTTGAAGCAGTAGCTGTCAATACTCTGTCATCTATATTCTTAGGTAGCTTTTTAAAATTATAACCGAGTATATTTTCCATTTCAATTTTTCAAATCACTCTATTCTTCCCTATTTTCTATCTTCCTGACAATTATCAAAATTATATTTTGATATCCAGTGACTGCCTAAAGCACAGTGTAAGGTGTGTGAGGGAGTGGGTGTGGTGGTGGTGAGAAATCACTGCAAAAGAGACAGAACAGCAACTTTTTTTGATTATAAGATCAACTGCTTCAGGGCTTCTTTAAAATGCAGTATGAAAACAAAACCATGGCAATAATCTGTGCCATGGCTTTGAAATTATGATTTCAGCCAAACCAGGAGGTTCTAAGCTGTTGCCAATGCATATTCAATGTGTCCCAGAGTGCCAGCAATGAAGTGTCTCACGTACTTTCTCCATAACTGGGCTCAAAGAACGCAGACTATGCCTGGAACACAGGCAACACCTGTATCCCATGTACCAGAGCGCCTCTCCAAAGGATATAGGGGCATATCAAATTACCCATTTGCAAACATGACCAGAGTATTCGTTTTAAATACAGAAAGTGCAAATTAATTCAAAATGAAACAGAAAAGAGAAACCACAAACCTGTGTGAAAAAGCCCAAATCTGTTTTTCACTATGCAGATTACCAGAGATACCCGTCACAACATACAGTATATCAACCTCATCTTACTTTAGTGTAAGTATTGGATGGTTTGAGGTGTTCTATCCAACTACTCTCAACAGATCAAAAATCACTCCTGCTGCAATCCAGGCAGCAGTAGAACTGGTTTTCAGTGATTATTATGGTATGACATGGTGACTAAACATGATTTATAATTCTGTCAATAATTCTTACAATATGATAGGCAAATTGCAGTCTAGAAATACCCCACAAGGTTTAAAAAATGATCTGTCATCACCATACTTCAGAGTGTTGGTATACAGTTCTCAGTTACCCTCTAATAAGCATGTCAGAGGTTTCAAAATAGACACAAAAATCCCAGTAGATGAATTATAAAGCAGGTCTCATATTACTGCAGCTGGAGCTACAAATAAAATATGTATCAGTATAATCACATTTTTTCTGGTTAATTTGAGGCATATATAGTTTCTACTGCAGTGCTACATTTGTTGCAAATATAGCAGAAAGAGCAGAGTTTAAAAAAAAAGTTAGCGCATATACACAAAATCATCACCCTGAGTCCTTGTCAGACAAGAGAAACCAAAACCAGCAAGAGCAGAGAGCACAGCCCCATGTACCAGGAAGTCATTGTTTGCAGTGAAAGGGAGATGAAATGCAGATGTAATGTAAAACCAGCCACAGGTGAAGCGATTTTAAGGTTTTCACCTCCATGGCTTGGTGGAATAAAAAGACAGAAGGCTTGGTCACCCAAGCCTTGGTCACCCAAAGAAAAAATAACCAAAATAAATTAATCACTTGTCTCTATGAGAGATAAACTTAACAAAACTCTATAGACAAATCATTCAGCACTGGAAATTACTAACAGTAACACCACTTGCAGTATACAATACATAAACTCCTGTCTTTTAATTTCTTCCTCCTTGTTAAGCAAGGCAGTTTAACCCAGAGTACTTATGCATGTTTTTTCTCATATTTTATATATTGTTGAATGTTGTTTTAAAAGTGAATAGCTGCAACGAGTAGATGTTAGTTATATATGTAGTTATGTTGTTTAACTGAAATGGGCTAGACTAGCACAGGCTAGCCTTGCATCATACTGAGTTTATTAAAAATCCTTTTTAACTTAACTGATGTATAGAACACAAAACTGATTTTATTCAGAAAACAGAGATTGCACAGGCCAGAGGCTTTTGATGGAGGAAGCATTACTCATGGCTGGAATATCTTGCCAGTGATGATGCTTATTCTTGTGCCAAAAGTTGTCTGTTTTTCAGACCCCTAATTTGTGACTTCATAAAAATCAGGCAGCATTTAGCTTTTGGTTCCTCTCCTGTGTTACCTCTTTTCTAGATGTGCAAACCTTCCACAATGGAACCAATGGTATATATTTAGTCTGACAAACTACAGTATGAGAAATCTGCTCACCTTTGAATCTCAGCCGTCCAGAACTGAAAGCACAAAACCCTGCTAAGCTAACAGTCATAAGCCAATTGCTGACTTTTCTAAAGCTCAGGGGCTCCAGACCCTCATTTGCACGGTACAGAAGCTTTGAAGAGCAGCAAGTTGCTCACAGTACTGGTACCCACTCCACATCTGCCTCCCTCCACCCCTTTTCTCTTCCAGGTAGCTCTCTCTTACACTATCCCATCAAATGAACACAGGGAATAAGAAGGCATTATAATGCCAAGATACTTGAGGAGCTTCTGAAGTCATTCAGGTGGCTAGTAAACACTAGTTATTCATATTTCATTATAATAGCATTAATATATCACTAACCAATACAATTCTGACTATCCATTTACAGGTAATTTTTTCTCTCTGAATGAGTCAAGTAGGTCTACTCAAACCCAAGCAAGAGCACAACTACCACTGGGCCTCTTTCCTTTTGAGAATGATAAATAAGGGTTAGGGTTCAACTTGAAGGCATTTTCATTTAAAGCAAAGGCTTCAGGACACAATTACAGCTGGAGGCAGTGATTTCAAACAAACTGTGTGTGGGGGTGGAGGGGCCTCAGAGAATACTTTGGGGCATGACAGAAATCTATTTGGGAAGTTTTGGTACATTTCTTTACAAGTAGTTCTCAGATCAAAATCAAGTGCAGTAAAGGCACTATGAAAAAAAGTGTATTTTACTGACTAAGCTAATGGACTTGCTGATCTTGAGATTTTTGAAAGATTAGCATTTTAGGAGAAATTATTTCCATCCTATTACTTGGAATTCTTTTAGTGGTTTATCTATATCATCCTCTGTGCCTTCTTATACATGTGTGAACTGCCTCCAGGGTGGCTGGTAGGAGGGTGGGTGCTGGCTGAGGACAGCCGTGCTGGGGCAGGGGCCAGCCAAGGCTCTCCATTGTTGCAGAAGCATGCACCAGCTCAGCACTGCCCCGCTAGGCACTCTAAATCCCCGCTTTTGTGTTTCCTCGCTGCCAGAGATAGCTGCTCTCAGCAGCCTCCTTGCCTGGAGCACCGACACAAAGAAATGTACAACTGCAGAGTTACACTTCATGACTCAGCTGAAAAGACACAAGTCAAACAGCAACCTCCTCAGAACAACCAGAGCTGCATATTAACCATCCATCTGTGCACGCCGTTGTGACTTTGCATCGTGTTTTGTGATTCAGAAGAATTAGAATAGACACAGAGGAAGAGGAAACCCGTAGAGAGATTTATTTTTACCTCCCGTAGGAAGACATCTGCCTTTGTAAAAGTGTGTTTGTACAGGTTGCACATGCTCTGAACAGTGAAACTTTCATCTGGGCTTCAAAGTGGCACACTTACTATTTAACTTTCATTGAGTAGAAGCAGACAGATGGATTTAGTTTGGAATTTTGTTTTGGTCTGTTGCTTTTTTTTTTTCACCATTAGATCCTCAGTTAGAAGTGAAGCCAGCTGCTTATAATTGAATTCCTGCGATTCAAACTGGTTGCTTGCATTTTGACCGCTTGTTTAATACAGTTGGTATTTCAACGGTCAAAAGTAACCTTTGAAGTTACCACCCCCTTAGGAGCAGAGCTGGGGGGAGGAATCAGTTTCTGTGGCTTGTTACTTTAACGTGTTCCTAGACTGAATGAAGAAGATTGTTGTGGATTGATTTTCACAGCCTGTTTCAGCAAGAAGGGATAATTTGAATCCCAAGAATGTTGCAACGCCTGCAAAGTTACAGATATCTACGACATCAAGTGAACACACTTGCACACACTATGGATGGGATAGTGAAAACCTCAGCTGCTGCCCAGCTCTAGAGACTGTTCTGCCCACATGTGTCCAGTTTTCACATTATAGGTGCTGGCTGCGCACAAGCAGCTACAGTGGCCTTTGATATACAGCTGCCTGGTACCTCTGGGGTTTTTTTTCTAAACCTTTCACAGCTCCACAAACACTGCACAGTCCTTGTTCTCAGTGCTTGACGATAAAAGGACTGACAAGGCAGGCTGTTAAAAAAAAAGCAGCCCATCTTCTTTTAAAACAAGAAGTAAGTGCTGATTAATTAATTCCACCTCCTCCCCCCATCTGTGATAGAAGGGGGAACAAAGCTGATTTCCACCTTCTACCTGCAAGAATTCAAAGCCACTTCTCCCATAGGAGAGTTTATACTTGTGACAGACAACTGTGGGTTCTGTTGCTGGCAACATATGCTTTACAAGTTAGGTATGACAACACAGCTTTGCCACACACCATCTCGTTTGCAGATTTGGCTCTAGATAACAGCTGCTTAAAGTACCATTGGCATCAACATGACTCTACAGAGAGGTGTTAAATTAACACCACTGTCCCTGTGTGAATATTCTTCCACTGTGCAATCCTTCTCTGCTACTATGTATATCTTGTATTTGATTGCTTTCAAAACCATGCAGAGGTGCTTAGCAATTCTACCAGCTCTGTATTAACAATTCAAATATCTTAATTACCATTCTCTTCACAAAAAGGTTTTTAAGCTTAAGCAGAAGTTATTTTCATAGCACAAAATATTAACATAAGTAACTGCATTGGAAGCAGGTTCCAAAATATGCTCAACTCTAAATACAAAAGAAAAAAGACAGACTGCACTAACTAAACAACATTCCAGACAAGAAATTAAGCTTTTCCACAGCCATTCCAAATGAATTTACAGCCCAACTGACAGTTACGGATATCCAGTTACCCAGTTATGGATTATTTAAAAAGCCCTTCAAATTCAGTCTCAGACCTCTAATCAGGCCTGTTGACTGCAGGAGCAGTGACTGACTGGCACGAAATTAATGCCAGTTATGATGAAGGTAATGATAAGACTTGATGGCAAATTAAATTGTGGCAAATAATTAATTCCTTTATAATTGCTATGAGCTTGATTTTCCATCTTATTTGAGCAGAGTAACACTTTATTACCACCTTTCTACTAGACAGCAAAAATCACCCTCTCCTCCCAGTTAGTATGTCCTTTTCCAGATGAAAAACCATGCAAGCTGAGACTAGCTCAGTTGGTTAAAACTTGGTTGTAACAATGCCAATGTCATGGGTTCAATCTCCTATGTGGGCCATTGACTTAAGAGTTGGACTTGATGATCCTTGTGGGCCCCTTCCAACTCAGAACAGTCTGTGATATAAGTAAAATACTCTGTGATATAAGCTGCACTGACCATGCACATTATGCAAATCTGAAAGCATCCTAAGTCTGTCAAGTCAACCCCAAATTTCACTTAGTGACATTTTGTACATTCATTTGATTTAATTTTAAGATCATTCAGAAGACTGACAATGTTTGGTGTTATTAGAGGAAATGTCCTCTTTCCTTTTTTATCTCCCCACTTTCCCCCCTCTGACCCTTCATGCAAAAGGAAGTTGCAGTGTTTTTGCTTAAATAACAGCATTAGAAGTACATAATGCTCCGTGGAACTGACAGACTTAGGTCTTAGAATAGAATGCCTCTAAGCATTGACAGGCAGTGCCAGTCATGAACTGAGCTGCAAAATAGACTCCATTTCAGTTTCCTTGTAAAGATGGCCACAGCAATTATTCTTTTTATATGGTCACATTATCACATAAACTACTTGCAATTTTTAGAATATTATGTTTTCCCTAAATTGCTTACCAATTATCAGTTTTTGTGGGACTCTTTCTTTATTTCCTTCTAATGAATACATGAAAAACTTCCCCTTCAGCAGAGACTGTCTAAACTTGTAGATACAGAAGGCTCTTGTCTTGTCATTTCTTGCTCTCCATGAAGCCCAGATGGTTAAGAAAAAAGGACTGGGTTGTTTGCTTTTTGTTTGTTTTTTTCCTTTTCACATCCCCCCCCTCCTCAATCGAAACCAAAACAAACGATCTGGCTGCTCATCTATTTAGTCTTCTCAGCTAGTAAGATGATTCAGAAAAAAAGACTAGTCATTTAATGCTAAAATACTTCAGAAGAAGAGGTAGAGAAATATCAACAGAACCATGTTTTCCATCAGAAAACATGACAATATGTCTGACTGAGCTAAGCTTATTAAGTGTCTACAATGGAATTTAATTTGGGAAAAGACCAGAAAAATGAATATATTCATATCCTACCCTGAAGCAGCCTCATGGAAACTTCTGTATAGCACAAAAAAAGATTTTAAGAAATTCCAAAATATGCTCATCTCTAAATACAAAAGAAAAAAAAGACAGATTGCACTAACTGAACAACATTCCAGAAATGAAGCCTTTTCACAGCCATTCTAGATGAATTTCTTCGAAATTTCCTTCCAAGAACACATTATCAAAGGCTATTACCACTTTTCACTCGGGTCCACTACCTTTTACCAGGTAAATGGCTACCCTTTAAAGGGAGGGAAGTCAAACAGAATTTTGGCCTAATAAGCCACACTTTCTTTTCATTGCTATGCTTTGGTCAACTCCCAGGCACCCTCTCTTGCAGTGTGCTGCAACCTGGTACAGGTAATGTTTCAATAAGAGTAAAGTTACTATTATTTTGAAGTTAGTTTGCATTCACTTGAAAACGTACACCAATTCTGGAACATTCTTTGAATACTCTTTGAATACCTGAGTTCTCATGTTTTGTGTCTGATCCAGGCCTGAACTCTGCTAGTGTGCAATCTTATTAAGTATGCTACTGAGAAGTAAAGATCAATTCCAAATGTTGGAGCTTACACAGAGTAAGGAAAAATAACACATGCAACTCTTTAGGACAGCACTGCTTAACTGATAAGGCCAAACATTTAAAATGTCACATGGAAATAACTTCCCTCAAATAAATGCAATCTTCACTGGATTGAGTTATGACTTCTTTGAGAACTATATTGGCCAGATGTGTATTGGAGCTTCTTAGCAATTACCAAGTGTTACATTAAGTCAATGGTTTTACATACAATAAAAATGTATTTCTTTGTAAGGGATGTGAATCACATAGATGCAGTTTTAGTTTAAACATATGATCAATCACCATTATGGCAGCTTTATGAAGGAGAAAAATTAGAAAGATTGCAATGGAGATTTAATTCGGAGGGTCTCCAGTGTCTCACTTAAGAGTGTTATTTTATCCTCTGGCATGCCTTTGTGTGCTCCTGCCCAGGCCATTTGCTACACAAGTGGGATTTAAATAACTGTTGGTGTCTTCTTGCAGTTCTTTTTCTGGCTATTTGAAATATACAAAATGTTAATAACTAACATAAAATGTAAATAAATGAACCCTTTCTTAAGCTATATTTCAGCATTATAAACATACAGTCAATTAGATACAGAACTGTAGAAATATTAATAACTATTGTATGAGTGAAGCATGAAGTAGGCAAATCAGCAACACTTTAAGGTGACTCTGTCATGTTGGGATTAGTTAAACAAATGCATTAAAAAAAAGGCTCATTCTATTTCTTCATATAAGAGACTAAACATGAGGCTAACCAACTTATCCTTAGTAGTTATCCCCATATCTTCAGGATTATCTATGCTGCTGGTGGTGAATATGCTACTGCTAGTGTGGTGATTTCCGCCCTTTGGGTACAGCAATAGCAACATACGCTAACACCAAATTATTCATGTTACATTATGTCCTTTCCTTAGCTTCAAGTCAGACATACCTTCCTCAGTATAACAACTCAGGCCAGTGCCCTTGTACTAATAGAGACAGCATCTTTCCTAACAGGTCAGAAGAGGATTTGGCCAGCCTGTAACTGAGTGAGAATTGCTTTGATTGACTTAGCTTCATCTGATTGCTCTTAAATCACATGATTTAAGAGCAGACATTCAGCTTTTTGAGAAACAGGTGCACATGAGAAATGGAAGATCCTTTTAAGATACCATGCACTGTAACAGCTTACAAAACACAATAGCAGTGTCTCAGTTGTGATGACTGAGCTCATAATGTAGAAGAGGCTTCAAGTTTAAAAGCATGTCTTTTTCTCTGATGCTCCAGGTGATGCAACAGAAGATACTACCCTTCCATACAAACTGTGTCTTACTTATCTGTGTAATGTGTAGGCTTCCTCATGCACAATCTTCGTTCCTGACAAATGCTAAAAATATCAAAAGACACCTTCAACTCAGAGAGTCAGTTCATTTGTCATGGAACCAAACATTCCCAGACAGCAGAAGAGGAGAAATTGGCAAACAGATAAATAAGTGATTGAGAGGAGAAACCAGAAAAAAGATATATTGCAGGAACAATTCAACTTCTGGGGAATTAACCAAGATGAGTCTTTCATGCAGCCAATGAAATGAGTTCTTACATATTATGAAGTGTTATTTAAAACTTCACTAGTTTAGCATGGAAAAATCCTCCATAAGTTAAATCGTATTTGGTGGTATCAAATACTTCAGACTTCTTTAAGGTGCATGACTGCCAAGTGGTACCCTTAGGACTAAGAAAGAGTAAATTGAAAAACACACCCACTACTTTGTGGCCATTCATCCTCTGGAAAGCATGACGAACGCTTTCTAAGCTGTAAAAGACCATGGTTCAGATCTCAGGCCATATACCCATGACACATGCTGTAGGATATTCAGAGAAGATATTCCATCTCTGTTACTCATGTTGGTAGAACTTTGCATGAAATGTTCAAAAAGGATTTAAGCAGAACTCCGTCAGGAGACATGGAGGAGAAAGCACTTAAAAATACCTGGCAGCACTAAGACATGTTCCCAAAGCAGTGGTTCAACTCCTGCTCTGAAATGGGTGAAACGTGTTTTTGAACTCACTCCCCTCATTCCAGGTGGACATCCTAATTAAAGGGTTCTTCATGGAATGGACAGCACAACTTCTTACTCTGGTACGCCTGTTAAGGAAAGGCAGCAAAAAATAACAATCACAGGACTGTTTCAGGAAAAGTCACCACAAAACACCTGCCCAATTTCCATCAAGAACCTGTGTCACACAGGTGAACTGAGAGAAGAGATACTCAAAAACTTTGTTACTTCTGAAAATACAGAATATAAAAAATGTCTTTGAAACTGACCCAGAGAACTGTGCAAACAGGTACATGGCAACGCAATAGAAACAGTATAGTAATTAGCAGAAAATATTCTGACAGCTTTTTCTAATAGGTTTTGTGTCTTGTGGCACAGAACAGGAAAGTAAAACTTCAGTGTTTTTTTGTGTTTTCTTGTTTATTATGTGTTAAAAGCCTCACTGAATTGAAAGCAAGAATCCCATCCCATATTTTGATACTTTTAAAAATAAAATTTGAAATAGCTATGCACTAACTTAACTGTAGCCTATTGTCTATAAATAATGTAAGGATTTATAGCAAATTTTTCAGTCCTACTTTCCAAGCTAACTCAGAATTTAGAGAGGATACAAAATGAGTAATAATGGTGCATTAGGTGAAGGGAAAATAAAATCTAGTATGCTAGATTCAAAAGTTTCCGGACAGCTTAATTGCTGATACACCTAAACTTGATTCAGTTTTAACTAAACCCAGTTCAGGCTCACTTCATTGATACAGCGAATGTCTTCCTTCACTTCCATTGCATCTACTCCCTTAAGTATCTTTTTTTTAAAAATTTTGATGTTCAACTGAATTGTTTTCAAGGAAATGAGTAAAAGTACAGGAAGCTGAAGTTTCAACTTCAGAACAGGTGAAATTGCACCTCTGTCCATATATTGCCCTGCTCATGATCTCTAGAAAAGCAAAGGCATAAATTAATTTAATACATGTAATTTTTTNTCAGGTGGAAGACGTACTTACCTGTAAAGCTAGACAAAAAACCTCTGATGAATGTTATTTTCCAGGAAAGTATTAACCATTCCTTAATCCAGTCACCAACCTTGTTTAGCATAGTTTCAAAGTGGTGTTTTAACTTCAGGGAGATAGTAATTTTCAACAACAGATGCACATGTAAATATTCAGCCCATTTATTGTGGAAACACTGAAGACACAACATAGCTTTAACATACTCCCACTGGGTAAGTTTTAATTTAATCTGAACTCACAGTGTTTATTGTGGAAATGCTGCAGACACAAAAAGAGATTTAAACACAGTTTAAATCCACCATTAGAGAACATGACACTTCAAGAAAGGCCAAAACAAAATGGCTCTAAAAGCTAAAAAGAAGAGGCAGATGCCATTTCCTAGAAATGAAGGAAGGTAGGCTCCACTGGAGCAACTTTAGTACTGGGCTTTTCTTTTGGATTGGTGGTAAATGAAAAACCCAGAACCCAGTGATTTTTCTTTTTTACCTAATTGCTCCAATCCAGGATCTTTGGCACAGTAATTTTCCTTTGCTTTGTGGCTACAAGATTATTCAGCCATTTGTTCTTAACAAGGCCACTGTTTTCATACACTTCATTTAATCCTACTATGTGGCATTTAACTGCATGTCTTGCAAAGACTGCTCTTAAGTGTCAAATTCTGTCTTGATAGGAGACTAACAGCACCAGGTTATTGCACTAGTTCTTTTTTACTCTAGTTTTATCTGACTAACAAATAAAGCTGTTAGAGAAGAGAACTGATTTTCCTCATTATTTGCTACACTGCCCTTATTTTATTTCATTTACCCTGACAAACTTATCTACATGTAAAAGGAAAGAATTTCACTGCACTGATTTAAAGAGACAAAAAATGAATTGTCAAACAAAGTTATTTTAAGACAAGTATGCCAATATTCTATTTCTAGTTCACTCTTGTACACTGCCTAGATTTAAACCACAGAGCTGTACCACTTTGTCTTTGCAGAGATGAATAAAAATAAGGCCAGCTTGAAAATCCTGTACTACAATGGACCAATAGCTTATTCTGTCACTCCTGATGGTACATTTACTTCCTAGTTGCCGTGTGTTATAGTTGGGAAGCTGTATTCATGAAATAGGGAATGTTTCTATATTCAAAACTTGTGCGTAAAGTAGAAGGAAATCACGTGTGCATTTCTTAGCCATCATTAAAACACTGACAAAATAAAAGCATTATAAAATATTGTAGAAAACTAGAGCTCGTCTACACTTTTTCACAGCAAAAAACTATCAGTCTCATAATGGAAATCAAACCACATTTTTGGGTATAATTCTTTGCATGCCATTGCTCCTTACAGTGCTACATAATCACTTTACTTATCCTCTCATTTCAGTATCAACAAACATCTGCCTACACATTAATTCAGAAAATATTAATTAAAAACTGGAAAGTATTGGAGCCTAGAACACTGATTTAAAAGGCCTCTGTTCATAGATTAGATATCATGTCCTAGCAAAAAACTTTTATTTTTAATCAAAGTAGTTCCTTGTTAGGAAATGGCACACATAGGCTGTCAAATTATTTTCAGTACAAAAGTTACACAGATAAAATAGTTTAGCTGAATAGCTCTGAAGACTCCTAGGCATCAGCAGGGAAGGCACTTTTTCAGTCACAGAATTCTAAGCACACTGGGATTCAGCACAACTTTGGTATTGCAACATCTCCTTCAGTTTCTGTGCAAGTGATATCCACTGACTGCCCAGTCCTGGACTTCTCCACTCGCAAATAATGCAAAGAAAATTGCTCCACATAGATTAATAGAGGCAGCAATATAGAAAACCGTCTGCCATTCTCCCACAGTATTCTGTCAAATAGGGGAAAGAAAAAATAAACAAACATGAAGTCAATTTGCAGCTCCACAACTCAGGAAAAAGTAATTTTAAAATTGATTCTACATGTCTTTCCTATTTAAATGTAAATGCCATTCAGCATGATTTCATAGCAACATAAAAGCATTACAAACATAAGGAATGAAGCAGCATAAAAGCGTTATAAACATAAAGGATGAAATCATCAATATAGTCAATTTCAGTTTAGTAGTACAGCTCACAGGTAGTCCTGTCAGAATTGCATTACACTCTCTGGATCAGTTTATCATCTCAGGTGCAGAACCACCACCATGAACTCAGAAAATGTTATTGTGATGGGAAACACTGCCTTGCTTTCAGGTCAGGTGATCCAAGAGCTGAAGTGCTCTGCACTATGCAGTAAGCTATTCTTAATGACTATGATGTAAATATTCCAGAATCGTAAGTCTATACAAGGTAGCTACCTTAACTCAGATTTCAAGAGGAATCCTCTAAACTCTGGCACTTAAGAAAAGCTCTAAGAAATGTGTAGTAAAGAACTGTGGGTTTTTGCCTTTTCCTTTTTTATTTGCAAATAAAGAAATATCTGTAGATGTTTAAAGGTCTTTTTTTTTAAAGTTCTAGATGACAACTGTAACAAACCTGTAAATGACCTTACTACAAAAACAGAATACCAGAAGAGTGTATTAGTGTGGGCAGAGTGGAAATAAAACAAACTAAAACATCCCCAAAAAACCCACTTGTTAAGATGTCTGGAAGAACTAATTTTATTGGAATCATGTATTAATGAATATTTTCAAATTATTTTTAAGAAAATCCTAAGAATGATCTCCAACTCTGAAAATTCAACTGTATCAATAAACTTATTCTTTCTCAATAGATTTTAGAGTAATTGATACAGCTAATCAAAAAATAAAAAACTTCTCACTCCCTTTTTCTACCCAAATCACTCTTTGACTAAACCACCTTGGAAGTCAAATCTTAACACTAGAATCTAGTTTCTCACTTATTTGACAAATGCTGACATTAGAACTCAACACCTCACGTGAGAGCCTAATTAAAAAAAAAAACAAGCAAGAACTTGTCCAGTTTGATAGAACAATCCCACAATTGTCTCATCTAGTTGGCATTTTATCAGAGTTCTACTGTGATTAAAACATATCCATTTTATTCCTAGAGAATGTAAGGGGTGAGTCATAAAATTTTCCTACACAAGTCTTTGACTTTACTTTTATTTTCCTGATCAGAATGAGAACAATAAAGGCCAGAAATTATGTAATTCACAGCAACAGAACAACACGACTTACATGTGTAACCCAGGTTTAATTTAATGGTTGTAGACTTGAGAAGACAGAATTCCTGTTCAAATGACATAGAAATGTAACAACTGAAAAAACAGTAAGCAGACTTACATTCTGAGTGAGGTTTTTGGCAATAACTGGCCCCACCATTCCTGGGATAGTAGCAAAAGAATTTGTGATCCCAAGAAGAATTCCAGCATACCTGTAACAGAAGTTAACACTGCTTATTAACTTGTCCTGCTTATCAGTCATAGATACAATTTTGCCTAATCTGATCACAAGGGCCTCATCCCGATCACACAGACAAATTAAAACACAAACATTCCAGTGGGAATTACTTGCTTTTATTCTAGTAACAACTCAGTGACACTTGGTAAACACATTTTTAGGGACCTGGTTTAGTGGTGGACTTGGCAGTGTTAGGTTAATGGTTGGGCTTAATGATCTTAAGGGTCCTTTTCTACCTAAATGATTCTATATGTCTGTATTTCCCAGAGACTAGTTATGGAATTTAACTTAAATTGCTCATAGTTTTGCTCAAGACCTATAATCCAAATCTACAATCCCTTTGCTGAGTCACAACCAAACTGGAATGGATCCACTGGAGCAGTTAGAAAAGACACATTGCATGCCTTGAAGTAGAAAGACAACAAGGAGTATGACAGAGTGCTGTTTGGCAACAATAAGAGTTGGTTCAGGTTTTATTGCTTAAAACTTGTCTGCCAAGAAGGCAGTATCAACACTGCTGGATATCCCCACTTACACTAGAGAGCGCATATTCCAAAGACAGAAGTTCGGAGTGCCATGACAGTCCTTCCCTTCAGCTTTCTGTTGGTCAAGGCCAATGGGATATGTGTCTTACTAAACAAGTTCTGGTGGTTGCCATTCCTGCAGCTCCAATTCTGAAGCTTCCTGTTCCATGAGGCTGCTGTTCTATCACACACAAATGTATGCATGTGCACCAGTGGCTATAAAAACTTGCTGGGAAAAGCTGGTAACTTGCTTAATATCTGAGTCTCAGCATCTGATCTCTAAGCAATTAAAGATCTCTCTCACAGGCATGTTGCAATACCAAGAGATCGAAACTGTACCACAAGTGTAGACTTGTGAGGGAGACTGAAGAGAATTAAGAGCCATTCTACAACAGAGTTTGACTTTCCAACCAATGCACAGACCCCTGCAGTTCAGATTGTCAGGGTGGATTTGCTGGCTGAAGAATCATAAAAACCACTAATAACTGCAGTTTACCACAGCAGAAAGGAGTCATCTCCCAGTGATCGTTTTAGGCTGTTTTGCAGAGTAACTTATGTGCTCACCACTTTTAACATATCAGAAATATGATTTCATGTCTAAGGAGAAATGTATTTTTTTAAAGATTATTTATCAAAACAGGGGAATTAAACCATACAGCATTGTTACAAAAGGTTGTGGTATGTGCATTCGTTTCAATGGTATTAGAGAAACATGTTCTTTTTCTCTGAAAGGGAATCAATTATCTGAAAGTCATCTTAAAGCATGGTAATGTATTTTAAACTGAGATCCAATGCTTTAGTTAAAACCATCTTTATTTCTTATAAACATAGCATGTAGTCTTCTTATCTTGGAAAGTGTTCTGGAATTATCAGGCCTTTATGAAGCTGAATGTCAAAGTGTAACAGTTTCCCCTATGAAAATAAACCCATGTAGCAAAACTCTCTTTTTAAAGTCTTTAAGTAGAACCAAATGCACTTTGCCTTCAACATGCTTAAACACTACAATGCTGCTAACACATACTTTCAAAACTAAACATAGTTTAATAGTTTCCCTAGTTGCCAAAGATCTTTGACAACCAATTGTTGGCCAAATGCCTCTGTTTATGCCCAGTGTTTCTGACATAGGTTACATTCTTGATAATGCTCACTGTTTGATGCAGATAACCGTGATGCCACTCCCTCAGCACAGTGGAGACTCCCATGTGAAAAGGGAAAGCAAAAAGTGACATGTCTGTAGAGCAAGACCAACAGTAAGCTGTGGCCAGGTTCTTACAGCATAGCGGGGGGAACCAAATACAAATCAGCTTGCAGAGCAATCAAGTAGGAAAATCAAGAGTTAAAAAACAAGTATGTGAAGTGTTTAGTCTGTAACAGAGCCACATGAATATTACAAGAGTTCAGGGTAACAGCAGTACTAAAATGTGTCATAAGGGAAAGGTACTGACGTAGATTTAAAGAGCTAAAATAGAATACATTTTTCCCATATGAACAATCTTGTGTCCCTCCTGTCCCCAGCTCTCCCCCCAATTTAAATACGTTGATAACATAATAAACATATGTTGGAAACAGAAACCACATAGCAAATATTGTTTTTACTTAAGTATTGGTACTTTCATTCACTTTTTTCCTGTGAATATAATACTGATTTCTTTGGCATAATGCAAGTTTTAGTAGTAAAAAGGGACCCATTGCTATTCTAGCCAGTGTACTTTTAACCACTTAAAATGGGCATTTGTGTGCATTTTGAGACTGCTTTGAATCACTCATGGTTATTCTAATATTATTCTACTAAGAAAAATAAATATTGAGCTTTGAGTAAACCTTTAACAGAGGTTTTCTTCACAATTTTATGCAGATCCTGTTTTTAGCTTTCTACAGTTATGTCAAGCATTTCCTTGAAATTGTGGATGTCTGCCTTGACCATTTCATCCAGCAAAATTCAGACAGTTGCAAAAAGTTAAGTAAGGGAGGGAGGAGGAAATACATTCTTCTTTTTCTTCTCATCTAGATGTTTTTTTGCATTTCTGTATTTGAAGAATTTTTTTAATATGACCTTTGTTACAAGAACATGCTCTTTTCCTTCTGTCTTCATTTGGACAGATTTACCCTGAATTTAAATGTGTATGTGCTGAATAGAAAATCACTGATTTCAATGGAACAGCATACACCCTGACCACATCACCATCAGGGAAATTTTTCCCACATATGCAGCCATTTGCCTCTAGAGGCAATGCTGGGCCAGTTCCTGAACTATGAGCAAGACACTTCGCTCTCTTGCACCCATAATCAATCAACTGTCTGAGAGGGAAGAACAACTAGAGGAACATATCAGTTGTAAATGCAAAGGGAATAAAAGCAGGACTTTATCAAGGGCAGGAAGAACAGAGTGGGATTTGGTCAGAGGGATCAGCAGCAGTTCATGTGGGGAACCTAACTATGCCTGCTGACATGCATCAGCATTGTGTATTATTTTCTTCTTGTGTCTTTTTTCAACACCTAAAATATTCTGTATACTGTCATATACAAATTAACTCTTGAAATAAACACATTTGAAATGCAAAGTGAAGTATCTCAAATTAGAAAACACACACAACATCCTAGTTTGGGAAACCTCAGCCATCACCTGCATACAGAAGTTCCTTGTGTGTATGCCTCACAGAGACATACACTACAGTTGCGTGATTTCCTTTTCCCTGTTGCATTCTGTGGACAGGATAAATTACACTCACTTCACAAGCAGTATTTAATACTTTTTTTGGAAACTAACTGTTGTAGTTCTGCAAAACTAAACTTGAAACAGTTTTGTAATGGCCCCTTAATACCCCGGATGCTCTGCTTTAACTATGCTAAATTTGTAATTCTACGTGATTTGAAACAAAATGCATCACAGAAGCTCTTCCTACTTTCAAATTGAATTAATAATACAAGCTGTTTATAGCTGGCTGCTGCTACCTCCCCTCTTGCTTGCTACCTAACCTCACCTGCCAAAATTAATTGGGTTCCCACTAATTCACATCCGTTTGTTAAGTCAAAACTTGTCCATCATTGTGGACACAACCACAATCTTTTCAATTTCCAAAGCCTGGATACTATCTTCAATTAGGATCTAAAGTCTGCCATATAAGTGGTCTAAATCTTCAGAATTTTTCTGTAAGTAAACTCTTTTACTTACACTTAAGGTCTTTTCATTTTACACATTAACACAGAAACACACTCTTCTTTGGACATTAAGTCATTAAGTTCATATCTAAGTGCTACCACTAGCACTTGAGTTTTACTAGTGCAAAAAATGCTCATATGCACTTTCAAAGGCATATACATGCATCCACAGTCTTTAGGAAACTAATGGATCTCTCAGATTCTGAATTTGTAACACACAGGAGAAATTACAGCCTGAAGTCTTAACTTTCCATTCTTAAAAATTAGTAATTTCAGAGCAATTGTATGTACCTGATTTGTCACTGACAACAGGTTACCTGCTTATAGTGAGATTTTGATTTCAGTGCACAGAATGTTTCTTAAATGCAAATAATCTAACTGAATCACAGTGCTTAAATATGGTAATGTTTTTCTACTAAAGGTTCATATCTCTGATAGGAAACTTTAAAGGAGTGAAACACTCAACTGTATTGTGCTGTTTGAAAAACAGTCATATTAAGATCATGAATCAAATAGGACAAAATCTAGCAAGTATCATTAGAGCAGTGATATAAGTTCTTACTGCAAGATAAAAATTTGAATGATTCTAAACTGTTGTTTATATCACATCCTCTGCCAAAGTTGCACTTTTTGCAAATACAATGCTTAATACTGTAAACACAAGTAAATTGTCAGTGTTTACACTCCAGGTCTGTACAGCACATGGTCCATAGCTACATTTCCAAGGCACTTCAGCAATATTTAAAAAAAAAAGGTGTCATAAATGTTTCACATGCATTATCAATAGCTTCAGCAATACTTACAAGTTAGCAATACTTACGAAGGTGCTATGTCCAGATGGTTGATGCTGTAGCCAGATGTACAAAATCCTCCTAGTGTTGTTGAGATAGTCACGAATGCAACAGCTAGTGCATAGTTGCAGCCTATGAATCCAGCTGCTACTAAGAACAGCGCAGGTCCAATCATTCCTGTAAGACAGAAACTTTAGGATCAACGATTTGGAGGCTCCAAGCTGCGTGTAGGTTTTCCATACAACTTCCACCGCCCCCTGGCGTACAAAACGCGGCTCTGCACCGCACACGTTACAGTGCGATGGAATGGACCTTAAAGACCATCTAGTTCCAACTCCCCTGCCATGGGGGATGCCTTTCACCAGATCAGGTTGCTGAAAGCTCCATCCAACCTGGCCCTGAACACTTCCAGGGCCAGGGCAGCCACAACTTCTCTGGGCAACCTGTTCCAGTGCCTCATCACTCTCACAATAAAGAATTTCTTCCTAATACCAAATCCAAATCTACTCTCTTTCAGTTTAAAGCCATTCCCCCTTGTCCTATCACTACATGTCTTTATAAAAAGGAAGGGCAGATGGACTGCAAACCTGTTGCTGTCTCAGGAAACAGCAGCCACATAACCAAAATTCCACTCTAGCTGCAAAGAACAAACTTGAACTAGATAAAAAAAATTAACAAAGAATCAAAATATATTGAAAATTACTTCACAAATTAGCTTTATTTATTGTTATAAATGAATTGAAGCTATTCTGACACTGGTAGATGAACAGTGCACTGTGAAAAAATTATCTGCATTTAACTCTCCGCATTTCAGGAACAAACACTGACTTCTTCAGTTCATAATAAAGTTGAGCTGGAAGAGTTTATACAAATACTTACACATATATATATGTGCACATATTTCTCCTGCAGGCACCTTTTGTAGTTAGTCTTATTTCATGTTTACCCTCATAGCAACTTTGAATTTTGCAAGTGTATTCCTATTCAGTTATTTCAGTCTTAGATAAACAAACACTGAACAACACTGGTTTGGGGACAGGCTCATGAAGAACAGTATCCTGTCTTGGTTTGATAAACCTTGTTTGATAACAAGGTTTCACTCTGTCAAGCAATTCTCTCTCCTTTTATGGTGATTTTATCTCACCATTTATTTGATCAGTTTGCTTGTAGTCATGATGTATCTTGACCTAAACAAAGCTTTTGGCAATCTCTTAACCACTCCCTTATCCAATAGGCCTACTTTTCACGGAAAAAGATAGGACTTAGTCTTGATACATTAAAATACAAATAAAGCTGGTCCCCTCAAACCATGCACAATGCTGCCTCATCTCACAGCAGAATGTCGGACTACTCTCTTGAGCCCTTTATTTTTCCCAGATTGATATTCTTATATATTCCAAGAGATGACACTTGCACCCACCTATGAGGGTAAAACATTTGCGAACACAGACAGTGGAGAAGTTCTGTTTTTCCCGTAAATAATCAGCAATTTGCCCAGACAGAATTATACATAACCAGCAGCCAAAATAAGGTAGTGCAGACAAAAATCCATTCTGTTAAGGAGATTAAAAAGAGACAGTTAAACCACTGAAATGACAAATCAACATGCCGAAAAATCCCTTGTGGTGGAACATTAACAGAGGCTGAACAGAGGTGTCAAAACCAGCCATCCACATAAGGCAAAGAATATTAAAGATACCAATGTGGAAACTCTCCATTGCATAATGTATGCCATTACTACCAATGCAGGCAGACCAAAAACTCAAAAGTTTAAATCAGCAACTGGGTTCAGCAAAAAGAAAACTATATATCCTGTGGACATTAACCTGATCATGAAAGTTTCCAGAAACACCAATATCAAGCAAGTTACTAACATAAGTGGAAGCTGTAAATATGATTCAGAATCTTGAAAACTATGTAGAATCTCTGGGGTTTGTACTACTGTAAGTTATCCACATTACATTATGTCTGCTGAAACATCTGATGCTAGCTGTAAACAGAGACAAAATCCAGAATAGGACTTTCATCAGATCTAGGCTGAACATGCCATGATACCAAAGCAGAACTATTATTGGTGACTTGACATTTCTTACACTGAATTCACCAGTTAATTTCCATTACTTTAAACAAGTGCTGTTTAGAGACTTCTGCCTGATTCTGCGTGTTTTTCTGATGAAGGGAAACAAAAGGTACTACTCAACTGCATACACTTACAGCCTTTCCATACAATTATGGATAATTACTGATAACTGAGCTGTAATCTGACCTATTCTGTGATTAAAAAGAGGTATTTGAATAGAATACTATAACCTTTGTACATTAGTATGAGATGTATATTTGTCAAGAAGTGAAAGATCCCTCAGGAATTTTAATTTGAAATGAGAGCAGAAACACATCCCCACCTGAAGTCCTTTTTATCAGCACTCAAACATGCTGTACATTGGGTTTCAATGCTCATCTTTCAAAACCAGTACAATTTTTCAAAATAGAAGATAGTATCAGTAACTAAAAAACTGCCTTTTTAAGCACTTTTCAAAGAAAAAGGATTATTTTTAACCAATTCCTTTATTTTCGGAAGGAAACTGATGTACTATAAAGTAGCAATTGTATAATATTTTAAACTGTAACGCAATTTCCATCTAAATGTGAGGCGACAAAGCTAGTCCAAGACTATTATGCAAGCTTTTTTTTTTTAATATTTGCAACAGTCAGTACTCTAAATCACTCCAAAAAGAAGAAACATAACCCAGAGATATAGGAAACCACTTCACAGCAGAACCTGCTACCATTTAATGCAACTGTGTTTTACAAAACACACACAACTGAGAGCTGTGGTAGCAAATGACTTTCACAGGTATTCCCTGAAGAGGCATAATTAGAAAGCCAACCAGCAACTTCAGTTTCCAGCCACTTTTGCAGCTTGCCCTACTGCAATCTTACTTTCTAATGCCAAGATTCCCCACCTTCTCCTCCCAAGATTGCTGTCATCACCTCTTTCTTGCATGGCATGCATTTTATGTTTGTTCTAAACCAGTCTAAGGCTATGTTTAACTTCTTGAAATTTCTGAGCACCTTTTACTTGAGATATACCAGTTTCTCAAAGTAAAATGTGCCATCACCAAAACGACTCATTAGAGACATACCAGTACAGCCAAGTAATTGCTATAAATAAGAATGTTCTACCTGCCCCCACCCCATAATTTTTCTGTGATGAATGATTTCATTTTTAAAAATTTCTCTTGCTTTGTTTCATCCTTTTTACCTTAGAAAGAAAAGGTATTTTACCTCTGCTGCTCACTAAGGAAAAAAGTGACAACTTGAAAAGTGATCCAAATCAGAACAAAGCTTCCTCCCTCCCTTTCCCTCCCGCCTCCCCTCTCCCCCAATTCTTAAAATAGTTTAAAAAAATGCCACTTGTCCAATGGTTCTCTTAGTTTTACTTTTTTTTTTTTTAACTGGAAATGTTCTCCTTTATGAGTAAGAAAAGAAGTAGATAGTATTTCAGAAGCTGTAAAACAAGGTATAAAATCTGAACCATGTAACAGGGGAAAATATTTTTATAGTTACTGTTTTAAAACAGAGCAGTTAAAGACGGGTAATGTGCGTCTTTAACGAGAAAAATTAGCTCAAAAGCTAAAACTATGCTAAAGGTCAAGTAAGCCAAAAAAGTGGAAATTATAAAGCAGGCAACATTTTTGATGTATCTACTTAATTGTGTGGGGTTATAATTTCCCAGCTATACATTTACATTTCAAGGTTCTCAAACAGGTTCCTCTGTTCTAGAAAACAGGAAGATCTCTGTTATTTAGTTTCTTTAATTCAGAAGAAAGTGATTGTATTTGTGTTTATCTTACCTCCTGTGCATCAAATCGCAGGATCTCCTTCATGTAGGTGGGCAAGAGTGTTAGAAGAGTATAGAAAGTCCAGTTATAAGAGAAGTGTGCCACAACTATAGCCCAGAGAGGAAGGGACTCCAGCATAGGCCTCCAGGGAACAGATTTCTGTGTAGAAAGCTAGTAAACAGGAGACAAAGAGAAGGGAAAAAGCAATCAGGACACTGACATGAACATTTGCTAAACAGAGTGTTTCAATGCTACCCAAATCTATGCTGATCGTCCATTCTGAAAGGCACAAAATCAGTCTCAGTTGATGGTGCAAGTCATCAGCAACAAATTAATTACTGTATTCAATTCTCAGTGAACGTATACTAATGTATCTTACTGCTGTTTACTACTGCAAAGTAAATGAACTGTTATTACATTTTGCAATCAGAATTTCTAAAAGTATGCCTTCCCTTGTTGAAATTTGATGTCTTCTGCTTTTACTGTAGATGATTAAATATTTAGTCACCCCTCAGGTGTTTATTTAGCTGAATCTTTCCTACTCAATCTTAGATACTAATTTTGGTCTCTCAGCCAGCTTCACTGTTTGTAAATATATATCCCCAGTCACAGGAATAAAACTTTTATGCACACTTTAGGAACTGGCTCATCAGCATTTTTCCTGGAAACAGTAATTTACTTCTTGCTCTAGATGACACATCAAAAAAATTCTAAAATATTGTATTGCAAATGGTAAAGACATCATACAGGTCTGGATATAGTGATAGATTCGAGCTTTTTTAAGAAGAGCACTGCAACAATGTCTGTAACAAAAGCCATTATTATAAATGTTTTGTTCGATCATTGAATGCTTCTCAGTTATGCAACTGCACTATTTTTTATATTTTTTGTTTGAAAAATTCTGCTTCCTTTTCAGGTTAAGAATGTTATTCTACACATAAACAGAGCATGATGCTAATAACAATACTTGTTTATGTTTTGACTTAAGTAAGTATGTCTATACAAAAGTGCTGTACCTGATCTTTTAGAGAAGACAGTATATATTCTCTTTCAGCATGTGAAATTCTCCTGTGAGTTTCTGGTGTATCACTAACCAAACACATCCAGAAGAACCACCATAATACACCAAGTGCCCCTATTGTTGGGAAAAGATAGGTGAAGAGATAGAAATAAAAAAATAAGCAATTATATTGCATGAAAAACACTCTCAGATGATTTAGTCAGAACCGTTTTCTTAATATGCTAATGTAATCTCTATGAACATTATTTTTCTATCTACTTACGAACACTACTTCCCCAAAGTGGCTTTACAACACGCATTTAGAGATAATAAACAACGAAGATGACTAAGCAGAACTTTTTTGTTTTGTTCTTTCCCCTCTTTTTTTCTTTCTCTAATTGAAGTGCTTCATACAGCAAGAAAGTTGCATACACATCACAAAATTGTATTTTTATCAGTCACATGGAACACAAAGGATATGGCTTACCCACAGGAAATAAAATTCACATTTGGTTTAATCACAAAAAATACTTTCTGCACATACACAGAGTATCACTGCATACAGTTTAACTGATGTGCCCATCTTTCTTTTCTTTCTTAAGGCAACCCCAGAACTGTAATTTAAAAAACATAACTTTTCAATAGTCAGTCCAAATTAACCGCACTTTTTTGTAACATTTTAAATAATTATTTTATTTTGTCCAATTCTTTATTTTGAATCCTTTCAATTTATAAAAAATTTGACATGGCTTGTTGAGAAAAGTGTAACCCTTGTCTTCTATTATAATTCTCCCCCATGCAGGATATGAAATGACTCAGATATGTAAATAGACCTGTAAAAAGCATCAGTTAGTTCTGTGACATGCTGTTAAAAAGTATTTTCTGTTTGAGCTTCTTCTAGAAGTAAGTTACAGTAAACATGATATGCCTTGCATTTTGGGCATTCCTTCAGGGTTCCTGTGACTGCTAGAGAGATTTTCCACAGCTTCTATTTTAAGCGGCAGTAACTTTTCACACATTCTTTCATTCAGAGAAGTTTATTCCTAGGATTAAAGTTATTAACTCAATTTCACACTTCAGATAAGAAATTTCAGCCCGTTGTTTCCAAGTGATGGGAGAGTTAAGAGCATTTGACTTGCATGAGCTTTTGTCCAACTCAGAGACAGCTTTGCTCATAGGAAGCAAGGCTTATACAGCCACTCACTGGAATCTACTTAGCTTTAAATATCTCTAATTGCCCAGAAGGGATAAAATAGCAACCCAACATGCCAAATATGCTTTTAAAACTTAAAATAAGTTTTATAATATATAACGCTTTTCAAAAAAAATATGGAATTTACCTTCAATAATTAAGAAAAATCAAAACACAAACTCACCAAATATATAGAACACATAAACCCAGTTCATATAGTAGCAAATTAAACCAGATAGTGGCAGAGAGACAACAGTTCCCAGCTGTGCTCCTACCAGAAGAAAGCAAAACAAAGTGAAAAAATAATTAGATCCCCTTAAGTATAAGTGGCACTTCACAGTTATTTTGTCTATAATAAATCATGCATAAAGATCTGTCACTACCACTAGAGGGCTGCACTTTGTTTTAAAGAAACACGACTCAATAGATTGCTTAGGCAACTCCAAGCAAACAGCCACAAAGCCCTAGGTGGCCAAAATCAGAAGGAAGGAGCAATGAAAGATAAGCATTGTTGGCACATTGGTCTCCAATAAAGTGATGGCTCTAATACATCCAAATCAATGCAAATGAGTTAACTAATATTGCTGCAAAACAAGAGAGAGCAGATCACAGCATAATTAAGAACTTGGGTGTATAATATTCTGACTTCATATATAATCAGTTTCCATTTCTTTTATCTACTACTAGCTCCACAAAAACAGGAATGCTAGAAACAAGAAGCAGAAGGCATCTATATATAACCAGCAGGTTCAAATCCCATGATCCTTAAATTCCATAGGGTGTAGGATCAGGAAAGGAAAAAGGGAAAGATGAGAAGATTACAGTTTATAAACAAGCAAAAAGCAAGAAGGAAGTACTCCTGTGCTTATAACTCAACATACATTTTGCAGATAGGTGTTTCCCTCTCGCAAATCTAAACTAGAAATCCAACCCAAATTATTTACATACTTAGAAACTCTACTAGTGATAAACAGTAGATCTTGTCTCCTGTTAGTTGTACAATCACTTCTCCAAACCCTAATCTCAACTCAGAGAACATTATTTTCATATTCTGGCTACCTAGATTCCATCTTCATAGAAATAGCAATTTTATTTGAGGTGGAAAGTTTCAACTGTGAACAACAAAACCACATATGTCATGCTAAATATAAATCAAAATAACAACATATAACTTCAATCATATGTTCTCTCAGAAAATCAACATGATCACGATTAAATTAACCACAGACCACATGACTGCCAACAGGGCAGATAGGAAACAGTTTGCCAAGTTTACACGAGATGCCTTATCCACCCGTGACTGCTAACAATGGCCTATTCAAGGTACAGACTCTTCTCAACTAGCACATTAGCATACAGTTCACAAAATACAAAAGGACAGTTTAAAAACTCCGACTTGCTAAATGCAGTAGAAGGCAATCCCAATTCTGTGCTCTCTGCTTAACTTTGTGCTGTATCTCAATTCTTCCAAAGCAGATGTAAAATGTACCAAGGCAGAAAAGATACAGCAGAAAAAAAAAAGAGGAAAAAAGCTTTCTGCTGCCTTGGGTGGGTTAAAGTGGCTCACTGACAGGTCTGATGAGTGCCTGAAATAGCAAAAAGAAAGGAACTGGACACTTGGCCAGGAGGGAAGTAAGAAGTATGGTGAAAAAAGGATTAAGGCTTCATTCCTCTTGGCACAAGTGAGTCACTAGACTGGCTTAGCTGCTTATAAACCTGTAGCTGAAGTTTTCATGGTATAGGCCTGTCTTTTTGATGAATCCCAGATTGAATAGAAAAGCTGTAACAATTAACACTAACAAGAGTGATCAAAGCAAACCATTACTTCATTAACTGAATGCAAAATTTGCCATCCTCAAAGAAATAATATCACTTTTGACTAGCAAGTTAAGAAACCTATGTGTTTCACCTGCCCCACATATACTGCATTGAGCAATGTGATTGAACAATAAACCCCTAAGATGCAAGAAGGCTCAGTGGAGATGGGCAAGGGCAACGTGTCGACTGGGCTCAGAGAATAGCACAGGGTATGACCAACCTCAGGTCTTGCAAAGAAACTGACTTTATCTCCACACAAAGGGGACCAGAGGGTGACCTTTGTTTTAGATAAACAGCTGTGTCAGTCGAGTGGATCAGCTGATGCTATAAATGTTTCTCCTCATTCAGTTCCTTAGAAGTGTGACTGTCTCCCTGAGTTAGCCAGACCAACATAAGGGGAGTGAATACATGGGTCAGCCCAACATAAACTATAAAACAACAGAATTTCTGAAAGAAAATAGACTTCAAAGCTGCGTTCAACTCAAACATGTATTGCAATTGATACATTGTGCTAAATGTTAATTTACATTTGTACTGTATTTTCAGTATATTCTGTATCAGTTGGCTAAATCAAAAATCCTGTGTAACATCAAATATCTTTGAACAAGTAAATTTCATACCAAACATTACACCTTCCAGGCATAGGTCTGGGAGTATTGGACTTTGACAAGGAGCTCTTCAAGCAATATCCAGGAACTTGGATATTTTCTTCTTTAAGTTCCTCCAAAAACACTTTTATAAAAACCCTCCAAAAATAACCAACCAAACATCTCTATCCTGTGACTGCCCCAGCTTTTTAGTTCCTAATATTAAATCTCTTTTACTTACAGTATCTTCTCTTAATCAACTCCACAATAACTCTTTGCAGCACTTTATCCCAAACTTAGCCTGAAGTTTATACTTCACTGCAGATCAACACCCTTTCTCAGGGTTATAAAAGCCATGAAGAAATGAAGATAACGAATTCAAAGCAAGTCTTAATTTAATGTTATGCTTTCTGGATTAAATGCTAATTAAAATTTGTTATATAAATCCCTTTGATTTAAGTCAATCCTCCCTGTTACTGCAATAAAATGTATAATCCCATTATCAGCGTGGGAATTTCTCACCTGCATATGAAATACTAAGGAGCTTGCTGCGTTCCAGTGGAGGAGCCCAAGAAGACCACATTGAATGCATAGCTGGGAAGGTAACACCCTGGAAAACATTTCATTCTGTTGAAATGCAAGAATTTTAGAACTCCCTTCAACTTTACATGTTTCAAAGCATATTTCATTAACAAGCAGTAGTACAAGCTGTTAAATTTCTTGTTTATAAAGAAACTACTTAAATAAAGTGTGCAAGGCATGAGAGCAAGAAGGCAGAATTAATTTCTCCTGCTTTTGATTCTGTATATACTGGAAAAGCAGCAACAATACAAATGATATTGTTCTGAGGTCCCGGTTTCTGAAAAATGTGAAAGGATAACTCTAGTTTTGGCCCAAGTGTCCTTACAAAGAAATCCCTTTTTCTTCTTTGAAAAGCTTAGGCTAAAATACAGTGCAAGTTTTTTAATTGGTCAAAAAACCCTAAGCCACTCAAAATGAAACAATCCATATACTACTTCATGATACCAATACCCAGAGTCTAATCACTACAATTTATTAATAAATTATTCAGACAAATTTTCAAGTTACATAGAGAAAAAGAATTACCTCTCCCAGTCCTTCCAAGGCTCTGACAGCTATGAGGTAGCCAACTCCCAGATTTGCTGCTAAGGGAGTAAGCAAGGTGAATAAAGAGGTACCAAAGATGCCAAAGCCCAGCAAAAGCTTCCCTCCAATTTTGCTTGCAAGATATCCTCCTGGAATCTGAGTAATGATATAGCCATAGAAAAAAGAACCAAGGATCCATCCCTGAGTATCAGCATCCCAAGAATACTTTTCTCCCTAAAAAGAAAAAAAAAACCAACAAAATGCAGCAAGTTCAAAATAGCAGTTTTTCTGACCATATTTTATATAACATGGATCCATCATTTAGCCCTTTACAACTGAGTTTCAAATTTTTCATGGCCTACTCCCTAAGGTATCCTTCCTCTACATACATCTATACTACATTGAAAGTTGTGTTAAAAGCTAATTTAGGTAGTTTACAGTCTGTTTAGACATATCTAGACAAAGCATGAAAATCATCACAGCATGAAATGGAAGTGCCCAGGCAGTTCTCCCTTTCTGAGATCCAAGCAGCTTGGCTTAGGTGACAGGTACAGACTATCCCGTCTGCCTGAGTGCAAGTCCCACTTCTGTATCACAGCATGGACTTTCTGTCATGCCCTACAAAATGGCTTTATGTGCAGAAAATTTATGGACAAAAAAACAAAGAAGGAGAGCAAGATGCTTAGATTTATTATAAAGAGAGCAGCCAAGGACAGAACTCACAAGGGTAGGTGGAATAATGGGATAAGCACAACATAGGGAAGATGAGTTTAACAGACAAAGTAATAAAAGTGAAGATGATCGAAATAAGGAGTCTGCAGCTATAAAGAAAGTCAGCAAGATGGTATGAACTGTTGCCCAGTAAAGTGACTATGAAGTTTGGGATCATTTCCAAAAGACCAATTTTTAAGCATCTAAATGAGCAGCATAGATTTGACGGAAGTGATGAGACAAAGTATTCTCATAAAGTTTGTGATAAATAATAAATGTCTGAACAAGCAAACAAAATGAAAGCAGGAAGATGGCAAGAGTGCTCAGTAATAACTTCAGCTGTAAGATGAAATATGCAAATCCAAATTAACAAAGTTGGGGGGTTTTTTTAAAAGCTTTCTTTTCATCTCCAATAGTTCAGTTAAGAAATTTGATTTTAAGGATTACTAGAAGGAAAGTCAGAGACAAAGAATATAAAGACAAAAAGCATGATCTGGAAAAGAGATCAAAGAAGTAAAGAGAAAAATATTACATGTTAATTTGTAATGAAATTTCATGCCATTATGACTGTACGAAGAACAGGCAAATAGGGACAGTGATGTGAGTTCTGATGCAGATATAACAGTAATAGTTGATCACTGGCATATAAAACTGTGAGTCACAGCAGATTTACAGGGACAGATTAGCCAATTTTTAAGGAATAGCTCAGGAAGGAGGTATATAAAAAACCTGACTCTGAGCACACCACTCTTAAATTAGCTAGTATTTTCAGAATAGCTTTAAAAGAACCACTGAAAAGGCCATTCAGTAAAAGCAGCATGGTCTCTTGCCACCTAAGTATGATTCTATGTGTAACAGATTTGTACTAAGACCACTTTACATGCCACATTACAGGACAGTACGAGTGAGACCTCACCGTTGTATTGCGAGGAACATTGACGGTGGAAGAGTGCTCTGGACACACATTGGAAGTCGTATTCTTTGCTAAGCTTGTGTTAGGCTCTACCATATCCACCAGAGCAACGCTCAGGTTCACACGTAATGCATACAGGAGAAAGAACCCCAAACAGGCCAGGAGTGCGAGGTTGTAGCGAGCTGAGCAGCATGCAGGGACTGAAATGAGAGCAAAGGAAAAATGTTCATTTTAACAGAACCTAACAAAACAAGAACAACTGATAAGCAGCTTTTACTAACATTCTCACATATTTTTGGATAAGAGAAAAAATAGCAAAGGAGACAACCTAATTTTTCTTACGAGTTTTATTCCGTAGGGAACACAGCTGAGTGTGGTTGAAAAAAAAAATAAAAAAAGCCCACTTTTGGACTGATGTGCAAAACAAATGTAATCCTGCTTCAGATAACTGGCAGCTACCCACACAAGAATCCCCTATTCTGCAGCGGAAGTGTAGTTTGTAGTCTGTGGAAATGGATTGAGAAACATAGTTTCAAAAGTCCTCTCCAAAATCCTGTAATACTTGTTTAAAGTAGAATTTCACACTTTAAAAATGGCTCAAGAAAAACATATACTCTTAGAACAGTGGTAAAGAACAGTCATTTCAATTTCAGGCTGTTTTCTAGGACAAGTTTTCCTTCTCTAAGTTTGTTTATAAGGGAATATGCATTTGCTGACAGTTGCCAAACAGAGAAAACTACCAGCAAGGGGAATGGCACACACTGCAGTGGCACGCACCACAGTGGCACGCACCGTGAAACAGTGACAGTTTCCCAGTTGCCCAGTAGGCTTCTCTTGGCAGTCACCATATAACAATGCTAAAGGACAATGAGTCTTAAGATTCAGCATTAAATCAGTATTGTGACATTAAATCAACTCTGTCAGCTGTTTAACACAGATACCAGACTTTGCACTGTAACACAGTTATTGATTTCCTTCCACAGTAGTACACAGCAGCATTTGGCAGAGATCATAGTTGAGCTATAATAGTTTAAAGCTCTGCAGATACTCTTCATAAACTGGGAATGTCTGAAACCTACTGAGTAGGAATGTCAAATCGTTGAGGAACTACTTGAAGAATCTGCTGAATTTACAAATAGTTAGGGGGTTGAGTTTCCCCTCTTGTGAAGGATTTATGGTGCTGGTGGAAAATTTTATAACCTGACTGAAACTCCGGGAAGGTTGGGGATCAGCACCTACAGATATTACATCAGTCTACAGTGACCTCATCTTTCTCTGACTATCCAGAATTCAAATGACCAATAGCACAAGTACATCTACGAACAACAGAACTGAACTGGAGCTTCATCTGATAACTGCAGTATGTCACTCGACTGAATTCTCTGATCTGCAGGAAGAAACAAAGAGCAGTGCCATGGGTCAAGCTATAACAAGATACTTTCCCCTCCCCAGTAACTTCCCTGAAACAAGGAATAAGACTATGCAATTTTATTTTTCAGTGGGGACACTGACAGAGTCTTTCTGCAAGACTGAATTCTCTGATCTGCAGGAAGAAACAAAGAGCAGTGCCACAAGTCAAGCTAAAGATACTTTCCCCTTCCCAGTAACTTCCCTAAAAAAAGGAATACGACTATGCAATCTTATTTTTCAGTGGGGACACCGATAGAGTCTTTCTCCAAGACTGTTTTTCATGCAATTAGTAGAACTTTCCATTTTTGAAGTCTCTAACCCTGAAAAACTTTATGTGAAGTTCATTATAGCTATACAAGTTAAAATGACACAGAGATGTTGTATTTGCTACATTCATTTAGTAAATGAGTAATAAATGAGCCTATTGTATAAATATGCAAAACCCCTTCCAGACTTGCAGTAATTGCAACTCCTGCCTCCTTTGAAAAAGGCATACTGGATTTTTAAATGGCATGAAGGAGAGCAGCCAAGATTTTATTGCTTACTTTAAAAACAATAGGCATCAAGAGCAGGAAGTGCTTACTGCACAAAAACTAGTCAAGTGGCTTTGTTGTCATTTATTGTTGTTTAAAAAGCAATTTGCCCTAAGTAGAAAATGTACAGTCATATAATTTATTATCATGACTATAAAGACAGGTAAAGTTATTTAACCATTCCACTTCTTGTATGTTAAGACAATAATAGCAGAAGGCTAAATATCACACTGATGATGTAACCTGTCCTTGGAAATGCAGATTAACTGGAACATCCATTACTCTTCCTCTCTAAGATTGTTACTGGTATACACCTTGTCTGGAGATCAAGCTCCACAAAACAGATGTGCAAGAACTTAAGGTCACTAATGTCAGATTTTGTTTTCAACTGTTAACAGTTTATTATAAAAACCTAACAAACATGTAGATCTGAAAGCCTGAAACAAATAGCTACTAAATTATGGCTTCCCTGTAATTTTACTTATTGCATTTTCAATACCTTGGAATATTAAATTAGGTTAATAGAACAATCAAAAAGATTCAACATGTGTTTCAGTAACCCACTTTTTCAGGAGATTACTATCATCAAAGAGACACAGACATTCACACCTCTAAAGTTTAAAGCAGTTAACCATTGTGTTCAGGGTCTTACCTTGACTAGCAGTCTTCGGTCCTACATCTATAGTTAATTCTGATTTCAGGGGCATGTTTGTAGCTATAATTGAAGAAGATTCTTAAATTGCAGTTAAAAAATAGGTCTGTGCTGCAAGTTGCATGGCAGTTAAAGGAAGTTGCTTGCCTGCTGTATTTTTCCTTATGGGTGAGGTGAACCACCTCCAACCGGAGCCTGATGCATTGTGCAAACTTAAGAGCATATTGCTTTAGTAAGACTTGAGCTCCAATTTCTCTTCTTCTGTCACTCCTCTAAAGTCATTTTGTTAGCAGCTCCCCTTGATGCAGTTATACATTTGCTTAAGTAGGTTAGAGCATCTTTGCATGGCACACTGAAGAAACTAAAAATCTTTTTACAGTTTGTACATTCTGGGAAACAAAACAATACAGACAAGCCCCTGAACACGCCAGTCCTGTTGCTAAGCCCTGACGCCGAAATGAGCCTCCTCTGTTACAACCATCTTCGAGGCTCCTTCCACCTTCGAGCCTCTTTCCACCTTCCTTCCTCTTTGTGCTTCCATAACAAGCAATTAACCTTACACAAATTCTGCCTTTAAATGAAGTTCTGCCACGACCTCCAAGTCTTTAATACTCAGACGAGCATTTAGGCTGGAACTACCCGCTCTCTTCACTGCAAAGGCACCAAGCCGAGGGCAGGTGTGTGTGACAGCGCTGCATGTCTGTCCCTGGCCCCCGACGGACCTGCGACCGCAGTCAGGGCGCAGGGCCGTGTGTGACAAGGGGCAGTGTGTGCCCAAGGGGCAGTGTATGTGCCATGGGGCAGTGGGTGCCGAGGGGCTGTGTGTGTACCCGAGGGGCTGTGTGTGTGCCCGAGGGGCTGTGTGTGCCCAAGGGGCCGCGTGTGCCCGAGGGACAGTGTGTGCCGAGGGACAGTGTGTGTGCCCGAGGGGCAGTGTGTGTGCCCGAGGGGCAGTGTGTGTGCCCAAAGAGCTGCGCGTGCCCAAGGGGCTGTGTGTGCCCGAGGGACAGCGTGTGCCGAGGGGCTATGTGCGTCCAAAGGGCAGTGTGTGCCCGAGGGACAGTGTGTGCCAAAGGGACAGTGTGCGCCCAAGGGGCAGTGTGTGCCGAGGGGCAGGGGCAGTGTGTGCCCGAGGGACAGTGTGTGCCGAGGGGCTGTGTGTGCTCGAGGGGCCGTGTGTGCCCANGCCCCCGCCCCCCCCCCCCCCCCAGGCGCCGCCCCCCGCCCCGCCGCTCCATGGCAACGCGACGCCGCCACACAGGGGCTGCCGCCGCTGCTCTCACCCGTGCCGGGCTGGGACTCCTTCAGCAGCGGGGTGCGGTCCTCTCCCTCCTCGGGCTCCATCTCGCTGCTGCCGCTCGGACTGGGCAACGCGTCCAGAGCTAGACCGCCCGGCGCCACCGCTGCGGCCGGTAGCGCGGCCCGGCCCGGCTCAGCTAAGCTTGGCCCGGCTCAGCTTAGCTCAGCTTAGTTTAGGTCAGCTCGGCTCGGCTCGGCTCGGCTCGGCTCGATTCGGCCCCGCTCCGCTCGCCGCCTGCCCCGCTCTGCCCCGCCGGGTACCGGCGGCCGCAGCCCCCAGCGATCATGTGACGGGCATTGCCGGGCGGAAGCGGCTTCAGCCGCAGGGCCGCGCTGCTGCCAGGCTGCCCTCGGCGGCCATCTTTAGTGAGGGCGGCCGCCCCTTGTTCCCCGCGGAGTGACGGACGCACAGACAGGCGGGCGGGGCGCGGGTGTGGCTGTACGGGGTGTCCCCGCTGCTGTGGGAGAAGTTTCTCATACTTAGGGCAAATCTGATGAGGCGGATCACGCCTTCCCTCCCCCGGGGCGCTCGGCACACGGGCACCACGCGTGGGTGCGGCTGCGCTGCGGCAGCTCGGGCGGGGCCGGGCGGGGGGTGGGTCCGTCTGTGACCACCGACGTGGCATGTCACAGTAACTGAAGTATCTGCAGCAAAGCGTCTTTTTACTCTGGTGCGTGTCCAGGGCCCGATTCCTGCAGTGAGGCTTTAAAATCATAGGATCATATTATATTAAGGGCTTGGAATGGACCTTAAAGATCTAGTCCCACCCCCGCTGCCATGGGCAGGGACACCTCCGATTAGACCAGGTCGCTCAAGGCTTTAAGCAGCCTGGCTTTGAGCACCTCCAGGGGCGGGGCATCCACAGCTTCCACTGGCAATCTGTTCCAGTATCTTGCCACCCTCAGAGTAAAAAATTTCATCCTAATACCTAACCTAAATTTCCTCTCTTTCAGTTTGTACCCATTACTCCTTGTCCTATTACTACAATTCCTGACAGAGAGTCCCCCTAAGATACTGGAAGGTTGCTACGGCGTCTCCACACAACCTTCTCCAGGCTGAACAGCCCCAACTTTCTCGGCCTGTCTTCATAGGAGAGGTGCTCTAGTTCTCATATCAAAATCGTGTAAAAATGCGCCAGTATAAATAAGCATCAAAGGGTTTGTAGTAGAGCTTTTTCTCTCAGAATCAACCTGAAATTTCAACCTCAGTCAAAGCTAACAATAGAGTAGAGGTCTTTTAAGTTTTACAGGCTGTTATGCGGTAACCGCCTCCATTCATCTGTGCCCTTGCCACGGCTGAGTGCTGAGTCATTTTGACAATCCTGATGGTTCGGTCCATCCACTGAATGGCTTGGCTTTATTTAGATGCCTGTGCCATCCTACAGATGTGTAAGTAACTGCCTGGAAAATTCTGGATACCGGAAAAAGGAAGAATGCAAAAGATTCATGGCAGTTTATTCAACTGTATTGTTTCACACAAGGTAGATACACTGAGTTTTTAAGTATCAATAGAATGTCTGTGGCTGTGTGCTGGTCATACAGCATCTACATTTATATTGTGAACATGTGAAGCAAAACAGACCTTCTGTTCTCATTCTGAAATTTAGCCTAAATGTCTTCTGTGAGTCAGACTTACCAGGAAGCCATCCTTATAGCTAAAATTACAGTAAGAAAACAAATTGCATTATTCTGACAAAGCACACATCAAACATATTTTGCAGTGTTTTATGAGAAGTGGAGATTTGGTCTGTAGTACTCAAAGACTTCAGCTTTGCATTTAACACACGCTGTACTCTTCCTGGTCTTTCTGTATATACCACTAGAGAGACCCCAGTGCATTAACACCCAGCCCATGAGGAAGGAAGTCTAGGGATATATGGACCAGGACTGCATGCAACATGCACAGGATCATGAGTTTGATCACTTCCATCCTGTGCTGAACCCGAAGGTCCCTATATTATCCTCTCATCCTAACATGGGGAAGATGAGGGGCTGCAGGGACTGGGGTGATAGAAGAGGTTTTCCTAGGCACCCCCTTTCTTTTTTTACCTCTCTTGTTTCTTCTTCTTCATGGATGTTGTATCTTAAATCTACCTTCACTCTTGCAATATTAAGGAGCATGGATTTCTCTGCCTTGTTGCCTCCTTCTCAGATCTTTTAGACTCTTACTGTTGAGTGAATCTTTCTCATTTAGTGTCACACTACACCAAAACAAGCTTGATTGTGAAGCTGCAGCCCCCCAGTCAAAAGGTGACACCCATAAATACAGATTTGGGAGTGTGTAAGGTGCATTGACCTTTGTCACAGCAGATAAAAATGTCATTCTTTATTCCGAGGGAGGCTGACTCTGTGTGTAGCTGTATGGCAACTGGCGTGGTTTTTTTCTGCTCAGCCTACCAGGCATTGCTGGTTGTTGCTCTGCTCTGCCAGGCTATGATATAGCTGCAATGAAGTCCTGATGTAGAGGATTTGAAGTATATTCTGACTTTATTTATTTTTATTTCTAAAAATGACACTCGCTTGTATTCAAACACTTTTGCCCTGGTTACATTAAATGCTGGATGCAGCTGTGTTCTGTGCTAGGCTGGGGAGGTGGCAGACAGTACTGCTCAGCACTCTGCTTCCCTTGTCATCTGACTCCACAGCATGAGAGAGGGAATCAGCAGAGGTTTACACTTCCTTCCCTAAATCCCTCCCTGACATTTCACATAAAGCTATAAAGATACGCTGCAGCATTTCTCGTATAGAGCACCAGATGGCTCTCTTTCCTCTGAAGTCTCTTTTGGAAAAGAAATCTTGGTGCCTGAGTCATCTGATAAAATCCAGCTTTGTTCCTTGTGCCATGGATCCTCTGGGCAAGCTCTCATAGCGGTGCAGATAGGATACAGCTATGATGATGTAGGAACACATTTTAAACTGATTAACACTACCTATACTCATGGCTTAGAAGATGAAGAAGGTGGACAGGGAAAATATATCAGTGATTCTAATCTAAGTTGCAATATTTCCTCAAGGAGCAAAATAATGTCTCTTCTATCAGGCTAGTAGGTTTTAGAGAATATAATAAAGAAGTTGCTTCTGAGTTCCCATGTTTTTTCACTCTTTTAAAAATTACCATCACCAGATACCCTTGTTTATACATTTAAAAAAAAATCTGACTTTTGAAATCTTGTTTTTTCAAGATAAACAGAAGAGAAGAGCAGAGAAATACAGCTCGTATTCACAATATAAGAACTACCTGGTTATTCTTAAAGAACTGAGAGCAACATAAGCAAAGTTCAATGAGTGATGATCAAAATATCTACTTTTAAATTTGTCTAAGTCTCCTTCTATGCAGTACAGTATACAGCATTCATATATTGTAAATACCTAACACAGATGTTTACATTTTAGAATGATAATTTACCAAATGGAAGAATATAAAGTTAAGGTATGAGATTGTCTTGACAAGAAAAAATACGCACATGCATCCAAGGAAAAATGTCTTGGGTTTCCCCATAAGAAAGCAAGTTACAGTCAATCAAAAAGGAAAAGAATTAGGATGCCTTGAGCTGTGCAGTTCTCCTACCGTAAAGTTGAATACAAAGTCCTTACTAAATCATGCATAAGATGATGCTGACCAAATCAGAAAAGGCTTACGTGGCTCTGGCAGTACAATGTGTTTTCATCTGTCTGGAAATATTCTGTCTGCTGCAAATGCCTCAGGGCTCCCTGTCACCATGGATATTTTTGCCTTTGGGCTTAGGTTGGGAGGGGAGATATTCATCCTGCTTGCTTTTCTTATTGTTTGCTAGCAGAGGCACTCCATCCTGTTCAGTTTTTGACACTGGTCATGGCAGCAGAAAGCTTGTGACTTTGCTCAGTTAGAAACATTGCTTTTATATGGATTAAAGGAAGAGTCTATTGTGTCCTCTACAAAATACTGTCCTGGGTTATGTGGCAATGCTCGACTAGATTCAGAGAAGTGGCTTAGGCTTTGTATTGCTTAAATTTTAGTGTTGTGGTAGCCAGTGAAAGTATAGATGTGAAGTACAGGCAATCATAATGTCTAGACTTCCATATTTATGGGTATTCTTCTTGAAAGAAATGGGAGTGGCGATTATGCTGGACATTTCCTATTAAAGAAGTGGCCTCTGCTCAGGACACTCATCTATTCATGGAAACATGGACTCACATTTCTCCTCTGTCAATGACATATAGTAATTGCAATGAATAATGAACCTCAGGCAAGACACGGCACTGGGACTGTGGAATCTTCTTTCTTTTTAACTACAGTTGTTTTCGTATCTATAGTAGCCATGAATATCCTTGTGGATGAGTTCTGTATTTGCTGGGTTAATGGCTTTAAATGCTTCATTGTGGATATATGGACTACCAGAGGATGCTGGAGAGCTCACTAAGAAGTGCAATTCTTTTGTCAATGGACCCATGAAAACAGGAATAGCTACAGTCAGTCAGACCAATATTTCGTTTCCATCAGTGCCCTGTCCCACAGCAGTCAATAGCAAATGCTGAGGGAAGGACTTGTACAGACCAAACATAGGGTCATACATCCTCTGAATAGTCTCTGAATGTTTGAATACACTGATTGGTGACTCCTGATTGGTGACTCAGGCTCTTCCTGAACAGGATGTGGTAACTCTGTACTCAGCAGTCATTTAGGCATTTCTCAGACAAGAATTTATGCTATCTATTTTTGAATCATGTAAAGTTCAGTATTCATGTTCCCTGTGGCAAGGAGTTCCACAGCTGAATTTTATACTATGGATAGGGTTTGTACCTTTATGGTCTTTCTGAGAAGAAATGCTTAGTTTCTGAATCTTCAGTGAATACTTACCTCTCCCTGTGCACATGCCTAGCCATAGAAACATTAGCTTTTAAGGCATTTTACTAATGGGGAGTAATATTGGACTTATCCTTTCAGCTGTGCGGCTCAGTCTTGCAAAACCATGTCTTTGTACCTGCCTGGTGCCAGGTTAGAATGATTCTTTCAAGAGTTTCCACCCCATGACGTGCTGCATTATTATGCTGGAATGCTGAGGCTGTTCAGATCTGTGGCAAAACAAAATTAAACTGAATTATCATGCCATGAAAGATGGAATTATGAGGATAAAATATGCTGATATCACATGTTTTCTCAATAGTTTTGTGCTGTTTCTTGTGGGAACTTCATTGATAGCTGGATTTGCCAAAACCTGGAACTGCCCAAGAACATTCTGCAGTGTTTTCTAACTTTCTTTGAAGGCAAATTCTGTAGCAAAAGTTAATGATAAAACATTAGAAAAAAGTATTTTCAGTAGCAAATAAACTTATTCTTAGATGTATAAATATGCATAATAAATGAAAGATCCTGAAAATTATGTTCTGTCAATAACTAAATAATTTTTGCAGAGATCTCAGAAATCTGGATGGAATCCATCACACATGACAAGATGATGTGATTTTTTATGCTCAAATAACCCAATATGCCAGTTAAGGTAATAACCTGTGAATTAATGAATCTAGTGAATCTAGGAGACTTGAAAATGTGTGTGACAGTGATATCCCTGAGATTGGTTGGAGAAATAGAGGATGACTTTACTAGTTTTCACCAGCAGGTGTCTGAAAATTCTCAGATGTCGGGTATCTAGGTGTGTCTAGCGAAAAGAAACAAAGCTTGTAGTAATAAAGACACCTCTCCTATAACACTGATATGAAAAATGTTGAATTTTGAGAGTAAATATGGTATATTTTTACTAAAGTAGTTGTTTACCATACTGCCCCAAATAATTCTTCTAATTTGTCACTCTATGCTCAAAAAAGAGAGAAAGGAAGTAAAAAAGAGAGGGAGAACATTTTAAAATGCTGAATCCAGTTCTACAGCAGTGCTCCTACTGTCACAGATGAGTCATTTGCAGCTGAGGACATTTTACGCAGCTTTTTGATGTGCTGCATGGTGACTGGTGGCAGGGCATAGAAGCTGCTATGAACTCTCTGGCTGTGGAAGCCAACCATCCCTCAGAGATGCCAACATCATGGATGTCTCTGGCATCTCACTGCAAGCCCAGCCTCATCCTGCTGTCAAGTGGTGCAGCCTTTGCAAAGCCCTTGTCTTTTCCCTCCTGCAAACCGGCTCCGTGTCCTTGCCTGCTGCAGGGTATCTCTGGGACTTTTTTCCAAGTTATCCTACAGTTGTTAAACTCATGAAGATTTTGGTGTATGACATAACAGCTGTCACTCTCTCCACCTCAGGATTTGGAAAGTAATATACATTTTTAAATTCAGCCTTTAAAATTCTTAGTTAAGTAGGCCAGTACATCCCTTAAGAACTCTCAGTTCCTTCATGAGGTTTGTTTTTTATGTTATCCTACACTTCAAATAGCTGCAGGGAAACTGTTCTTTCTGACTAGTATGGAAAACTCTTCTGCAGTCTTTCATAATTTTTATATGTTCTTTAAATACCCTTAAAAGTTTTCCCCCCTCCATTTGCTGAGGAGCATCAAGCCTAAAAGGCTAGAATTTTTTAAGATAGATGTCAAATACATCTATACTTTCTTTGTGACATGCGTCAGAGAGTGAACCCTGACTTGGCTCAGTTGGTTTCAACACATCCACATTTCTCAGGATCACTTTTGGAACAGCCTGGCCAGGTACATGTTGAGTGTCAACTGGACTGAATCCTGGCCTGGTGCCTATCACATAACCCTTTGTACCTGCTCACTCAGAGCTCTTTCTAGTGTGTCACACATTATCATACTACCATACCTTGCTGAGAGAGCGACTCTGCTTCTTTACTATCAAGTCTCATTCTGCGGTTTGTATTATGTGGTGTGTAAGAGCTGTTTGTCCTGTTGTCAAAATTTCTGTTTACTACAGATGGAGAAACAAAACAACAGCAATTCCTTCAGTCATTCAAATAGCAGCCTAGTTGTGGTTTACATTATGTTAAGATAAAAATGTATGAGCATTGCAGCTAAGCATACATAAAGTGCAGTTGGAAAATTCTAATAGCTGTTTCAGACACCATAAGAAATGTAATTGCAAACTCCTGAGCTCTGTCTCATTCAACCTTCAGGTTTTGCAGTCTCAATCCTTGAAGGTTTTCAAGACCTTTCTGTATAAAGCCCTGAGAAACATTTCCTGACCTCATTGCTCACCCTACTTTGAATGGCAGGCTGTATTAGAGAACAACCTGAGTCCTCTGACTTGAATTTTCCCGTTTTTGTGATCTTGCAGCCCATCTCAGGCAGCAAAACATCATGTACACTAGATGCTTTAAATATAGTTCATTTATTTTTTCATATCCAAAGTAAGTTACTGCTAAGGAACAAAAACAAAAGAAGAAACTCCCAGAACTGCTGTTAGTGGTCAGCAAAATCACAGGATAAATCTTTAGTCTAAAATCATGGCTAGGAGGCCCTAGAAAGTTGTCCAGTATGGGAGGGATTTCAGACATATGACAGCAATGTCCAAACGTTCAGTTGTTACAGAAAGGTTTGGAAAGATGTAGCTCTTGGGCCTGCACCCTCTTCAGTTAAATAAACATGACTGCTGCTGTGGGTGGTTGGCAATGGAACAACCAGTTGCTTTTGGACAGTGTGAATGAATACTCTATAGTGGCATTACTCAAGGGCTAAGTTTATTTAGACTTTGGCTTATTCAGTGACTTGAAACATGAAACCTTTACTCAGTTCCTTCTTAATCACTGAGATCAGACTCCTCACCCTCCCTCCTTTCTAGGAGGCAGTATGTGGCAAGAGTTGGTCCACAGGGAGAGATAGCTGATATTTACCTGTGTCTAAACTAAACACAAGGTTTTGTGCAAGTTTTATATATAGTTTGAGTGTATTTTTTAAATAGTTCTTAATCACTCTGTCTGTAGAAGCCATTTTAGCTTCTACAGAAACTGATTCTGTAAGGGACAACTTGCGTAACATGAAGTTTACTATCATATTATGTGGTTGTCAAATAGATGTCATCTAAAATAGAATGGAGTTTCTGGGGTGTCTTACCTACAGAGTTAATGTCTACATGCATCTATTCTATGTTTTCTTAATTCCACAGTGTCGTTGGTTGGAAAGGAAAATATTTCTTTTCTCTTTTTTTTATTTTTAGATTTTAAAAAAAAGACACTAAACTTAAACATCACAGTTTTAGCTTTTGACCAGTTTTTAAACAGAAAGTTTGGGCTTTATTTTTAGAAAGAGAAAAAGTTGTCCTGCGAGAGATCATATCCTACAAAAACTTTTCATTTTAACAGCTGCTTCTAATCCCGTCTTCTCTTTTTTTTTCTGGTGTTGACCTTCTCTGGATGTGACAAGATGGAGGAAACTAGGACTGAAATAGTATAGTCTACACCATTGACAGAATCTTTTCTTTCCCTCTTGACAATTCTATTTGATTTCTTTGAGAGCAGAACCCTGCTCTGTCCTTTCTGGGACTTATTAATCTCTCTGTGTATGATTTTGGTCCCTTGGCTCAAGAGCAACCTCACAGATTTTCATCAAGCTGCCTGGAGATCCCCTACCCTGATTTTCCATATGCCATGGAGTACAGAATTTCAGCAAGTTGACCCTCTACTTAGCCTAATTAGTTGGTTTAGACTTTTGAAAAGGCATTGAGGTTTGATAGGAAGACATAAAAAGGAGCAGTAACCACTTCTTTCCTTAGTAGTGTGTTCAGAAAGATAACCTCTGTTAATAGTATGTGCCTCATCTCTAATTTAGGCAGTCCCGTGGTGTAAAGGAGAGCACTCTGGACTCTGAATCCCAAGGTCCTGAGGTCGAGTCTCAGTGGGGACCGTCCCCTGGCAGTTAAATACCCCCCTGCCATCCCATCCTGTCAGATCTCGGATGCTCAGCAGGGTCAGCCCCGGTTAGTACCGGGTGCTGTGACAGTCCTGAGGACTTCACTGTCACTGTCCAAGCTCGCTCGGCCGTGACAGATGGACTTTAGGACTTAAATGGTGGGGCCAGTTCTGTGCATGCTGTGCCTCACCTAAAAAATCCACTGTGTGGGCTGGAAGGGCACACCCACGTGGGGAGAGCACTTCCCAAATCGTCATTTGTGAAGTCTGGCCATACACACCTCTAATTTGCATTTGGTAGACTTTAATTGCCTGACCATTAGTTCTTTTTACACTTTTCTCCAGTAGATCACCACCTGTTATTTGTATTCGATAAAGCTGTCATGGAGGCCCCTCCCAGCCTTCTCTGTCTGATTAATTAAAACATGCATCTCTTTAGGCTGGTGGTTTAGAGCATTCTCTCCACACCTTGACTTACTTCTGTGTAAAATGTAGGAAATTAGTTTTGTCTACAGTCTGCTTTTGAAAGGAAGCTGCCTCTGCCTACAGGGATACACTGGTCCATAAAACTGGCTATTGTACTAACAATCCCTATTTTATGGGTAGATGAATATCATAAAGAGCTATTATAGAAACCCCTATTCATTAAAAAATCTGCCAGATTTTATGTTCTTAATTTAGAGTGAAGTTACAATATATGAATGCATGGACTCCAGAGTGCTGTGATATACTAGTCTTATGACATTATGGAAACACTGGTTTTAGGAATTCCTTTTCAAAACCCGTAATTTAAATTTACAGTCTAATTATAGGCTACAGTTTGAGATAATTGAATCCTCAGGGAATTCTTACCTTCTTTAAAATAAAATAGTGTTAATTCATGCTGAATTGTTATTAAAAAAATAACGTTTTTCTTGGCTCTTTCAGCAGTATTTGCAACAGGGAGGGGTTTCAGTGACCTTTTGAAAACACCCAGAGAGCAAAGAGAATAAGGACAATTAAGGTAAAATGATTAATGAAGCTTGGTGAATGGAATTCCATTGCATGCAATTGTAAAAAATACTGCCTTAGGAAAACAGATTTTTGAAGACAACCTGTCACTATTTGTAAAAGTTTTTAACTTTCCTCACTTCCATAGAAACAGCATGTTTGTGCATGTTTTAACATGCCCCTACTGTACAGTTGAACATTTTACAGTCAGAGAAAAATTGTACAATAAAATAAAGGCATTACATGACCTTGCTTCCTAAATGTTCTCCATGTATGTATCAGAGAGGATGCAGTTTATCAGTCAAAATCAAGGGGCTAAATGCAGCAAATAATGGAAAAAACCACTTCATTTCTTTGTCGAAGTTACAGAGAGTTCAGCAAGGTGGAGAATACAATTTTGAGTTCTGATCTCCCTTAAGGTAATGATTTCAGTGCCTCTGATTTTTGTAAAGGCAAGAGTCTACTTTGAGGTTTTCTGCAGACGAAATTTGAAAATTCAGCTACATATAAAAACCTGTTACAAGTACTCTATTCATGTGCACTTTGGAGGACCTTTGGCATATCAGCAACAAGAACATAGGTTCATTTTACACCAATTTACTACAGTTCTGTGAGATCCATCAGCTGCAGAGAGCTAACGTTCTGGGAAAAGCAGGGGACAAGGTCCTCATTTTCATTCCATTATGGTCCTTCTGCACTGCTTCATTAGTTCAAAAGGGCCAGAAAGCTTGGTAACTGAGGATTATCTTTGCTGGAGAGGAACTACATATATCATTTATAGATTAGCTCCTCAGACTTTCACATTTCCCATAGTATAATTTAGTAATTTCTTCTTTACTTCTTGTTTTTTCAGAATCTCATTTTTAAAAGTAAATCTCTCAAAATCCCACAAAACCTTAACCATTATGTCCTTCTACATTTGGTGTGTTTCCTAAAAAACAGTGCTTTACTTTGTTGGGGTTTTTCAAAGCCCATATATAGTATTACATATAATGCAATAATATAGTACTTACAGATTTGATCACATATGTTTTTATGGGTATGTTTAAAATGTGTACAGGTGTTTCAATATTAAAATATTATGAAAATATAAGTATGTATTTACAGGATAATAAGATCTTTCTGTGATTATTTTTTAACAAAGAAGAAGCTTTTCTCCTATTTGGATATTACTTGCTTGTTCTTATGCTAGTCTTTGAACAAATAGAAACAAAATCTGATACCTTCAAATAGGTATCCCTGATCCAAAGCTTATCAAAATTAATTTCTTTCTTTAGGTTGGATTCAGTGACTACTCAGTGAAGACTCTTAAGCTATAGTCATATGCTCTGGAGACAACAATGTATTTCAACTACTTGTCTGGACTTCTTGTTCAGAAATGTAATAGAAATTAGTGCTTTAGGAATGGAATTCACTTGATTTGTTTAGAGGCCACTTTTGAATATCTGTTCATTTGAATGTTCGTATTTCAATGAGTCATACAAATCTGTTCTGAAGAGTGCCTACTTCACTCCATTGTCTATCCAGTGCATGTAAATAACTAGTTGTAGACTATTGCACAGTCCATATTTGAACAGGTAAATCCTACCTGCTCTGGCTGCAGTAACAGTTCAAGTTGGAAGAGAATTTGCAAATAACATTTTTCACCAAGGGAGATGTCTTCAACAACTAGGAAAAAAAAGATCTTAATTGCACCGCAGACCAGATTTTCATAAAGCTCCACCCTTATAGCTCAGGGCAAGTTTCAGTGCATGGCACACCCATCGTCAGTGTAGTGTAAAACGTTATGACACATTCCATCATCAGAAACAGCATAAGAGATGTTATTACTGAGTACTTCTGGGAGAACTTCATATCCTATGCTCCTGTCAGTACTTTCCAGCGAACACAAATTCTTCAGGCTTACATTCAAGCAAGGAATGTACCCTCCTGCTACCATGAATGATCTTCCACCCACCTATTTTTAGTATTCACCATAATTCTTGTCCACTCACTATGAGTGATAAAACAGAGTTTTGCTTCCTTCCTAGTTGCTGAGCTGCTGAGCTGCTGAATCACAGTTTCAGCTAGGACTTCATCCAAAGCCTATTGAGATTAATTAAAAGATTTATCCATCCCCTAAATGATCTCTGTTGCAGGTCTTGAGTTCAGTGATGCATAAGGCAACTGGCTAAGCTTTTGAAGAGAGAATGTTGTGCTGGAAGAGACTATAGTGATCTTCTAGTTCAAATTTCCACATAACATAGTGCTTCAGATTTCCCTGAATTTGCTTCATTTCACAGAAACACACATTGTTTGCACCACAATCTGGTTGAATGCCTGCTGAATCCAGCTGAATATCAAACCAGCCAAGTTCACTGTCTAATGCTATAAGCAGGACAGGGCATTGACCATTCAAGTCCTCACTGCTGTAATTTTTGTGGAGATTTCCCCCAGTATTTTAGGTACTGTAGTGCTTAGGTTTTTACATTTACTGAACAGTACAGTTTTCCACATGTGTAATTAGAGAAAAGCAGACTTGCTGTGCATGTGTTTATTTCCAGCCAATCTTCATACAATTACTACAGCTTGCTAATCCTTCTAATTAGATCCTTCTAATGGATCAAGGCAGAAATTGCTTTCTGGACTCATTAAGGAACCATTCTGATTTTCTGTATTTATTTAAACATATTTTTATTTATAATATACTTAGGCTGCAACTTGGAGGTGCAATTTCAGCTAGTACTTGTACATATGTTTGGGCTAGACTTAAACTAAGCTGTATAGAAACAGACAACAATATAGTTACTAGCTGCCTGAGACCATAGCCAGTCCTGTAGATGACTTCTGCAGACTTTGGAGGCTCTATTTGAAAGACACCATGAAGGATTGGCAAAGTAAGGTTCCTGGCTAGCAGTGAAGGTGGTAAAAGTGGAATTTTCATAAGGACATATCACAGGTGGGTGTAAAATTGAATCTGATAATACTTGCTTAACTCCCAAATGTGAAAATTGAACAGAGAGGGATTTTTCAGCTAGCTTCTCTGTTGGCATGCTGAACACAAAAACAACAACAACCTGTTTTACCTCCCAAATGGTATCTCCAGAGTACCCCCTTGACTGGCTTAGAGCAGTTGAAGATTATTAAATCCTGTAATACTTCTTCAAAATTATTCCTAATATGCAGAAGTCAAGTCCAAAACAGATTTCCTTTGCATGGCGATCTTTGCACACAAATTTGTCTCTCAGGTGTTTATCAGAAATAGGCATTTAAAATGCACTTAGGCCTGAGACACTGACAAATGGTTTCTATTGTCTTGAAAATAATGTGCAGCCCAGCTAAGGTCTTTTGTTTAGCTAAAACATAGATGCCCTAGCAGTTAATTAGTACTAATGTGATCTGTTTCTTCTGCCTGTTCTGGACAGAGAGCTATTTTTGGATGAGAATATCTTGTGCCCTATAACAGAAGCTTTTCAGATCTAGGTGCCCCTGAGTTTAAATTTGACCAGTTTAGCCCAAGCACATAATAAAGCCCTAGTGTAGACAACTGCCAGTGGAAATGAGCAGATTAACAGAGCTCATGGGAATGTAATACTCCTGTAACTGGTAGGGTTGTGTGATCAATTATGCTTACCTGAAACCCAAGCCTAACAGAACAAATAGCTTAACACTTACTGAGCACGAATGGGATACCAGCTTCACCCAGTTCTCTCTAACTGCTCATTACTCATTTTTATTCTCGATGTGCAGAGAAATGTGCAGAGGAGGCTTGAGATACATGGCATTCACTGGCTATAGAGCTGAAGTTGGCTTAAAATTTTCTTGGTTTACTTCTTTTCTGCTCATGACCCACAGTTTTCTATGATAGCTGATAGCCACTTCTGGGGCAGTGGGACTGTGTTGCAAATAGGACCACTGAAACGAGCTGAGTTAGTAGTAAACCTCTGCAGAAAGAACTGTATGGCACAGGCTACAGAGTAGGGTTGGGAGGGCAGCAGACAGCAGAGCCGGGAGGTGCTGAGTGGGGAATGGGAGGGGGAGCTCCTAGAGCTGGCTTTTTCATGGGAACCATCACATAGGAAAAGTGCTCCTTGTCCAGGTACAGTATTTAGTGTTGTTTGGACACCAAAGAAGGACCACATTTGATAAAAGAATGTAGGAGTTGTAGTGGTGTTTCAGGGAAATCACTGCTTATAATGAAAATTAGCAGCTGCAGAGCACTTTTGAAAATCAAGACCTTGTTTAGATGTTAATAAGACATGACTCTGAATGGGCTAATATATGTTTAATCTTTCTGCTAACTGGGAGCTTACTGAATTCTTACATACCATATTTGATTCCAAAACGGTATGTTTAAGCATGAAAACCCTTTACATGTACCTACAATGTAGTATATCCTGTTTGGAAATGAAATTATGAAAACATCTCTGAGTGCATGGATACATGTGCAAGAAATGGAGCTTGTATGTTTTTACAGAATGGCATTTAACAATTTCTGGTTTTCTCTTTCTTATCTGTTCTAAGTCTGTTCAGGACAGATGAAATCCTGATATTGATAACCCATTTATTCTCTTACTTTCTGCTATACAATTCTTTTATTGATATTTTTGTAGAGGAAGAGATCAAATAGATTTACCAAAGTATCTTTAAATAACAAGCCCTTAGAGAGAAAAAAAAGAAGGTGGGAGTCCATAATACAGTTGCAAAACTGAACAAAATCTGTGACATTTGCAAGCATTTTCACTAATGAACCTTTAGGCTACATTTGTGCTAATGAATTAAACAGTGCCAGCAAATGTTCTTGGGACTGGAAGCTGATTGTCTCTACCCTCAAGCTGACCTTGGCACGGTCTTGCCCTAGCTACAGAGTGTTCTCTTGGACAATTCATGGTGCAGTTTGGGGGTTAGCATGGATTATACCTGATAGAAAGTTTGTATGTAACCACCTTGTTTTGGAGACTGAGAGAGCTGATTACTGTTGACAGGTATGGTGGAGTGCCAGCTGGGCTCACTGCCAGAGACTGGAGCGGTGGGAACTACATGTAGCTTTACCACCTGAGGCTGGGATTCTCTGGATGCAGTGCTCTTTATCCCACTATCTCCAAAAAAAGGAGTGGCAGTGACTGTTCATCTTCTCTAGCTATTTCTCACATACAACAAGGACTTACTAAAACCAACAACAAACTTTTCCCAGACTTTTTGCCTCTTCAGCAACTTCAGTTTTTGCAGGTGAGGGGCTGCCAGGACTGTCTTTCCAAGCATCAGCTCTGGTTGCTGTACTATCATACCTGTCCTAGTATAGAGAGGTGGCACCCTCTCACCTGTCATTTTGGACTGGTGCTCCAAAAACAATCAGCAGAGGTATGAAAAATTACAAAAGCAAATTTAAACAATGTGAAAAGACTGCATGACTGCCTGGGATACAATTAGAACACAGTGTTTATGTACATATGATGTACATAAGATACAACAGATGTTTATGTACATCAGATACTGTTCATATCTGATTTTCATGAGAACATAACATGATGCCTCTCTTCACGACTATAACTGATTTTTTTTTATGTAACATAATGCAGAGGATGCCAGCCCAGCACTCCTGAAGAGATAGACTCCAAGAACTGGGTAGAATTTCTAAATGTGTTAGACTTGTGCAGGGATGAAAGAATATGGATAAATCAAAACATTAGATATGTCTAGCCTACACAGTTACAATGAACACGCTAAAGACCCAGAATCTCATCCAAGCTGCTTCAGTACCCTTTTTGGACTCTGAAGGTGGGTTGAGATGCATGAGCAGACATGACCTTATTTTGCAGATATTTGGCACAGAGAACAGTCCAGCCAGAGCTACATTACCAATCAGTTCACGTTTAAGTAGCTACGAGTCTCCTTGAATTTCTGCCGGCATCGTTCTTCGTGCTCAGACTCGAGCCGCTCCCGACTCAACTCCGAGCCGCAGCGCCGCGCCAGCGCGCCTCTGCGCGCTCTCCAGGTCTCTCTAAGCCGATAACCGGGCAGCTCCCCAAACTTACCGCCGCTCTGCTGGGAGCTGCAGGCAGAAAACATTGCCCTCTATGTTTGTTTTGTAGGGTGTTGTGTTCGTCTTAGCTGCATCAGCCCAAGGATGCGAAGAGCGATGGTTGAGGGGAGGTGAATTGCATCCCAGGGGTATCTATGCATAGAGAGATGTGTCCCGTGGCCGGGCGGCCCCCCCGCCCCGGCCTCGGGAACGCCCCTGCGAGTGCCGCTGCCTGGGAGCGCGCTTGGCGCTGGGGCAGCGCCGGCCTCTCCCTTCCTCCCTCCACCGCCCGCCAAGGCGCCTCCCGCCCGGCCACAGCCCCAGCCCCACTCCCGGCCCTGCGCACAGCAGCGGATCCACCACGCACGGAGAGCCATGGCTCGGCGCCCCGGCGATGTCCGCTTCTTCCTCCTCCTCCTCTTCCTCTGCAGCTCCGCGGCGGCCGGGTACGTGGGGCCGGGGGCGGGCGGGGGCGCCGCACCTCCCGTCCCGCCCGGCGCGGGGCTGCGGGGCAGCGGGGCGCTTCCCGGGGCTCCCGGCGCCGGGCTGGAGCCGGTCCGGACAGCGGGCGTAGCAGCGCTGCCCGCTCCCCGTCCTGCGCACCCGGGAGCACCCCGGGCGTGAGCATCACCTCCAGCCTCAGCGGCGGAGAGCAACGGGAGAGCTTTGCAACATGTGTCGTATGTCTTTATGTGGACGCTGTTACTTTTTTGGGGATTGTATTTCACTCCCTGCCCTGTCTCCCTCTGCCCATTTGGACTTTCCAGACCTACGTTCCTTGTGGCAGCTCCCTGGAACATCAGGCCTGGAACAAACCTGACTGTTGGGGTAGCTCTGCTGCCGGACAGCCCAGCACAGGTCACCGTAAGGGGAGAAGTGATCAGAGATAACGAGACCATCTTGAGCAGGGAGATAGTCTTTGAGAAAGGTAAGAGAATTGCCTTGATTTGGAAGTATTTAGATTTGCCTTCTCACACAAATAGTTTGTTGTTCCCAAAATATCACAACTTCTAAATGGTACTAAAAATAGGAACTTCATTTTACCAAGTAGGAATCACTATGGGAAAATGATCTTGTACACTGCTGGCTCTGTCTGCAGTTGAGCTACAGAGCTGGATAGCAACTAGTTGCATGGGTATGCTAACTCTTTGTGAACTCTTACGAACTCTGAAAATCATCAGCTAGTAGCAAAGTGTGATGGATGTAGGATTTCTGTGGAGTGGAGCCACAAAGTACTCTGGTCAATGTAGTGGGGCCACTGAAAAAACAGTAGAGGAAGAGTTGCTTACTGCGATAGCTTGTTAAGGCACAAAGTGGAAGCATATGGGCGAATGGTAAGGGTGGAACACAGAAGGTAATACTGCGACTGGAGCTGCTTCTCATGCCCTATGAAAAGGAAGACCTGAAGACTGTAGGAAGTGAAGATGACTGTGTCAGACACCGTTACTTGGAAGCTCTGTGCCTTTGAAGAAACAGAAGTTTTTAAGGATTGAGAAGTGAATTGTAGACAGGTTGGGGATTGAAGATAAGTAAACGTTAGAGCAGGCTGAAATAATCTATGCCACCAGGTAGCAGTAGAGAATGTGGTGGCAGTTCTGAATAGTTGAAGAGCTGAGATATCCTGGGCATTGTTCCTTTTTAGAAAGGTCACCTGAGAACAGAAGCATAGAGATGTCCTGCCTGAGATTTGTCCTCATGAGAAAGAAACTATTTTGTACGGATAGTCCAGCTTTCCCACTGCTTTTAGTATGAGGTAATATACGTGACATTCAACCTCTAGCTTTTTATTTGATAAAAGTAGAGAGTCTGGGGGCAGCATGAGGTCCTGAAAAATCTACCCTACTATAAAGCACTTTCTCTGTTGCTCATGTAATTCTTCTATTAATGTTTTATAGTTAATGTAGATACCTTAATTGAAACCATCACAATTTATTTCAATGCCTTCAGGAAAGCCCACAACTCTTCACAACCTATAGAGAAGACTGAGGCTTTGAATGTGATGAAGTGTGTTTTGATCAGATAAAAAAATTTATGGTCTTTTGATGCAGAAAAGCATATCTGATCAAAACTCCTATTGCTATTTCAAGTATTCTGAAAAAATTTCAAGAGCTATACATTGGTAGTTTTACAGTTTGGGTATTGTTTATCTGCTCATTATTATCAGCTGTCATGTCCTCCAGTTTAAAAGCATAAACCTGAGGCAAATTTCCTGTGGTGGTGTGGTATGGCTAAGGAAAAAAGTTAATCTCAGTGTTCTTTTCTGATTTAAATTGGTTTTATATACCTGATGTGTTAGTGCCTTAGTCTAACACGAATAGTTGTGGTGATGTATGCCTAAGGCAATTACTTTAGGGAGACAAATTTGCTAGCAACTAAAATTTGCATGCAACTGAAATAGACTGTCTGTCATGCCTATGGTCCTTATTCTTAAGTCTCCGTAACACATTACTTGCCAGATTTAGATTTTGGATATTGAAAACTCTAGACCAAACCTAGGGACTAGACATAGTGTAGGATTCAGCTGTGGAAAAAGGCAAGATTTTATTCTGTGGAGAAATTAACTTTGATGTATGTATTGTGCTATTAGTAATGAGCTTACTGTTTTAAGTTCAGGATTCCTCTTCAAACATTTCCTGGCAGTATTTTGATACAGAACCAAAACAAACCTAAACCAACTATTTTTTTTTTGGTTTTCTTTTGAAAGCAAAAGTTTTTAAAAGGAAAAAAAATTCCTCTCCTCTTCTTCTAACTATGCTGGCTTTTATTTCCTGCTTCTGGTCTGCTTCAATATCGAGTTCAGTGAGCCTTGCATGAGTTTCAACCTGTCTGTTGTTGTCCTTTTCAACATTAAAAGGCAGACAGGCAACTGGTAATTCCAAGCTTGTGAAAATATATGGATGTCTTTATCTGCTGAGCATACAGAACAATCCTTGACACTGGAGCTGCTGAAGTCAGAGAGAGTGGTGGGTGATCAGGAACAGGTATGACACTGTACCAAACTGGATACATTTAGAAAAAAGGAGAAATGCTGGAGCACATTACTAACTTTTAATCTTTCTCCTGTCTTGTAAATGTATCTTGGAATTTTCTGTGCTTTTTTACTTTATAAATGGAACAGAAAAAAAAGATGCTGCGCATACTGTGTGCATTTCTCCTTTTGCAAAATTCTTAACATTTAGTATGTGGCCATCATTTTTTCTAGTCAGGTTATATAATCTGTTAGTCATTTGTTCTCTATGAACAAATATGCAAGCAAAACTCTTAAGGGCAGGAGCAAGGGAACTGCACATTAACAAGAGGATGTAATGTTGAAGGTGTGTATGGAAAAGTGATGTAGGAGCGGACTAGTTCTGACTCGGAGGGAAAGCAAGTTATCAGAGAAAAGCAAAAGCAGTTTGTCAGAGTAAGATCCTAAGGCTTTAAATTCTTCATTAAAGAACAAAATAATCTTAAGATATAATATGAAGTGGTATTGCTATGGGTGAGTATTTCACTGAAGAAAGACTGGAGGAGGTTTTATTAGGCCAGCTGTTGCAGTTAAAGGAAAAAATCCAAGCATATCTCCAGGCACACAAAATCTTTAAATTACATCATTGCTGCATATATTAATGCCCAGAAAATGTTGCTTTATCTGACACTGACCATCTACCTTGGTTAGACTGGAAGTTCAGTGGCACTGTTGTGCTCTGTATTTTTCCTTGCACGGTGACAGCAAAAGCAGGGGGATTAACTGCTCTGAGAAACTGATCTGACTGAAAAAGTTTTTATTTCGTTTGAATGTTTTTTCAGGCAGCCAGGTCCCTTGGTTCAGTGTGCAAACATTTGTGCTGATGGAACTGAGATGGGTACAGAGTTGGTAACTGGATGCTGAAGGCAGAGAACAGGCTGAGGACACAGTTTTTATTAGGGATGTTTAGTCTTGTTGGCAAAGTAAGTATCTAAGTGTTACAGCTATTACATACCAGCCTGGCAAAGTGCTTCTGCAATTGCCTTAAGTTAAAGGATCAGCCTGGTTCTCTAGTAGCAGCTTAGTATGATACATATACTAGTCTGAGATTCTTAATTAGCTCCATAAAATGATCATGTTCATTAGAGGTACAGGTTTTTTTCTTTCTATAATAAAACTCCTCCTGTATGTAAGAAATAGAGTGGTTGCCCTCTGATGGTTGACAAAACATTCACTGTTTTAATGTTACTGGAAGGGGAATTTTGGTGTCTGAGTGATTCTTGGGAAATTGCCCATTACAGAAAGGCATTAGCAGGGGAGGTTGGTTCACATTATTATTGTTCTTTTTATATAATAAAGGGCAAATAAATGTACTTATTAATAAGTGGTTAGTATTATTTGGAGTAAGGGAGAAACTGTGCATTTAAAAAAGTGCTGATATTTTGAGCTTGGCTCAAACTGTATAGCAAGGGAGATTGTTTAAAACCAATGTTTTGCTACAGAAGTTGATTACAGTAAATGTAGTGAAAAAAGACAAACAGAATATTTGCAAGCAGGAGGTTGCTGCTACAGGTAAGTTTTATGCAGGCAAGCCAAGAAAAAAAAGGTCAATGCGTCACTAGGAGAGAATAGATTTCCATTGCGAACAGTGGACTCCAGAAAAAACCAAAGCACTGAAGCCATTTCTGTGCACTGTACCAAGCCTTGACACACTTTCTGTAGAGTTGCAGTATCAGAAAGATCCTCACCCTGATTGAAAATGACTGCAGAAGATAACAATGGCTGGTGTGCAATTGGAGCTCCTGGGTTTTCTGGGTCAACGGCAAAAAAAATGATGGGAATAACAGATGGGCAAGTTAAATTTCCTGCATGAATAGCTTGATTTTTAGTGATTGCAGTGAAGGGTGATACTTCCCATGCACATTTATCCAGTCATTGATCAATAAATATGTAGTTTGAATTGTCATGAGTTGTTGTCTTATGGGATTTGCTACCCAGACATTGCTATGTATGGTCATATATGAGAAACCTTATACCTTAATTGTGAGAGGTTCTGAAAAATGTTTTCTATGTTGCTACTTGAATGAATTGGAAAGCGTAAGTTGGAAAAAAGTTTTAAGAAAAGCTTTCATGTGTAATGAGGTGTCATCATTCCCCTGACAGCGTGACCTTTTAATTCTAAAGAATAAGATTTAGTTAGAGCTTCTGCTATGTAAGGTACAACATAATGTATTTAAGGCATGGTGAGTGAGAACTACTTTGTGAACTTACTGAAGACTCTGGTTTACAGTAGCGTGCATAGTTTGTAAATTACTTGTACATTTTAACTAATTTGCACTGGTTTTCTGTATATTTCTAGAGAGGATGAAACTTACTTGTTAACAGAGATGACTGAGCTACAGTGTGGTAAATACTTTACTAGGATTTATGAAACGTGAATCTGTGAGAACATTTGTCAAGCTCAGACATGCAGTGATCCTCCATACAGACAATGGAAAATCTGTGTTTACCAGAAGGCATGTCTTATGTATTTAGTAATAACCACATTAGTATGTGAAACAGTGAAACCCCCCAGGAACAGTGACTTGTAAAGTAACACCTAAATGGGAATGAGTGGCCTAAGAATGACAGTCCATGTTGTTAACCTTGAGTTATCTCTGTAGCTTATGTCAGAATAAAATTACTGCGTTATTGGTGACTATGTTGTCTATGCTGAAAATCTGTGGCGTTTTGCTGGCAGTTTAGTGAGACATCTCCTGTCTGCCTAATTCTGCATCAGTACCTGAAAAGCCAAGCAGCAATAGAGCAGGAATTATGTGATTTTTGCATCCATAACCTCTACGTCCAACAATATGTATAGCTGTGCCTCATGAAAAATAACTTGCCAAATGGTCAGCGTATGCAGATAACTTATGCAAAATCAGAATGAAGGAAAAGATTTTGGGCAGGAGGGATTGGGGCTGGATCCAGAGATGAGGGAGCTAGTAAAGAAGAAGGGAGTCTTTTACAGGCTTTCATATTTCTGGAGTACATAAAAAAAAAAAAGTTTTTTGTGCCTGTTGTTGAATCTGCCCTGCTAACAGGCCCATTAAGGTGTTAGCAGAAAAATGGGAGTAGTGATCACATTCAGTACTTTATTTTATTGCTTGCATGCTGTTGGAGGGGAAGAGTGCTTCTGTGACTCAAGGCTTATGTGTTCGTACATGAGGTCTCTCTGGTACTGTGTTCTTCACTGGTAGTGAGCCAAGATCGTGGCAGATCAAGTGCTACAGGCTGTTTCACGGTACCTTCAGAAGAGTGGAATACAGTAGAAATGCCGATGGTGGGGCAACTCTTACAGAAGAGGGAATGGTACACATTCCAGTGTGGGGTTCCCTTTTGCTACTGTGAACTGGAAGGGCTTTACAGCTTTTAGGAAAAGGAGGAGAGAGAAAAACAAAGTAAAAGCCATGAATTAGGAGAAAAAAAGGTGATGCCAATAAATAACAGGAATTGGGAGGTAAGATACTGTCAGAAATAAGAAGGGAAGCAAAGGGAGAAAGCTCTTGAGAGATGCATACTAAAAGGATAAGAACACGTTACCCTAACAGAGCAGAAAGGTAAGAAATAAAGTAACTAAACAGGATCTCACTTGTCAAAAAACAACAGAAAAAAGGAAAACTGTATGTATAAACTGAAAATGAGGTCAGATTACAAAGGCTGAGCTTAAAGAAGTAGAATGGGTAAGAAAGGACAAAACTGGTAAGGCCAAACCATCAGTAGGAAAGAATGTGAAGAATAAAGCAGAGTTTTAAAATATCATTGGTAACAAGAGGGCTAGCAAAGGATGTGGCTTCCTAATCACTCTGATGGGAAGGGCATTGGTTAATGATGCTGAGAGGCAGGAGTCTTCACTAAGAGGATCAACTCACTGTCATGGAAAGGGGTTAAGAATCAAGACAACAAAAAGGGAGGAACAGTTTGAAGAGTGCTATGGTAAAATAGGTGTTTAGACATGATAAATTTGTCTGTAGAATATTTAGGGAATTAACTGAAATAATTTTAAACCTGCTAGTGAAATTTTGAAGCCAGGAGTGGAGAGAGGTTCTGGAATATTGAGAACCCACAAATAAAATGTATTCAACCATGAGTTGGCAGGGGTTGTAGATGGAGAAAAAGCAGGTATTGTTATATATTGATGTTACTAAGGCATTTGATAGTCTGGCACACCACTCTGACAAGCCAGCTGGGGAAGCAGGGACAGCATAAAATTCTTATTTAATCTGTTTGTGGCTGGATGGCAAATAATATTCAAGTGGGTCTAGGTGTATCTCACTCTCAAACTGCAGGTGTGTTGCTATGAAACCATTGTTCAGTCTGACTGACATGAATGAAAAAGGGAGAATATTTATTAGATTAGTGAAGGAGTGGTAAGGTTGCTGGGAGAGAGGATTAGATTTGGAACTCATTTTGGCAATACCAGGAATGATTAGGGGAAAACCTGAAGTGTGATTCAAGCATGAGTCTGATTTTGTTGGAGAATAAAAGAGTGTGCGTTTAATGGATGGGGAACAAAGTGGTGCAGCAGTCCTGCAGAAAAGGGGGAGTGTGTGTAGGGTGAGTGATGGTTTAAACATAACAGAAGGTGAAAGCTTGTAAGTAAGACTGTACTGCTTAAAAAATAAGGTAAACATTGTACTCAAAGGTATACACAGAAATATTTTCTGTAAGCTATGAGAAAGTATTCTAGTAATCTTCACAGCCTAATTAGGCATCCTGGGGAATGCTGTGCCTCATCTTTGGCACTCCTCATGGAGGCAGTGAACCAACTGGAGAAATTCCAGAGAGAGCAGAGGGAGAGACTGGAGATCTCTCAGGAGACAAGTTCAAACCTGACAGAAGAAAATGGGCCTTCACATGAGATGAAAATAAATTGTGGAACTCCATGTCCCAGTTGTTTAGGATGGAAAATGTGATTGCATAAATTTATAAGCCAAAAGTCCATCAAGGACTGGTCCACTATAAAGACACTAATTTTGGCTTCTCAAGCCTCAGAGTGCAAAGTCTGGGAAGAGCACCCAAGAAAGGGCCACTTTGTTTTGACCTTGGGAGTCGCTTCTACATTCTGGAAAGCATCTGGGGAGAAATGGGAGGAATTGGGGTAAAGTATCAGGAAAAGTGAACTATGCATCTGTTACTGTTAGTTATATAAAAAATTGCTTTAAAGAGAAAAGGCTAGGAGCTAAGAGTACATCTCCACATGGGTCTAGGGTGATGTCCTTAGTGGTGTCTAATTAGGAGGAGATACAAGCTGAAGTGTTGGCTTATAGAAGTACCTGCAGCGGCAGCAAGTGTGGGAAATTCGTGAGTTTCCAGTCCTACACTGGTGACTTCTCTTTTCATGAGACAATCAGCACTGGCAGCATTACTGGTTTCCATGCTCTGCTATCCATGACTACCTGTTTGTGAAGGCAGAGTTGAGATCCTATCAGCAGAGATTGAATAGCAAATGGCAAGAGATGATGCTGGTTCAACTGGATTCACTGCAGTCCAAATAAGTATGTGTGTAGAAAACGTGGCCATTATTAGAGACCACTTCTCTCGCTTCCTGGAGGTGCAGGTGTGAGGTCTAGATGCTTATTTGGTCTGGTTAGGGGTTTATATTGCCTTTATTAATCAATTAAAGAAGTCTCTGGTAAGATTTTTATATATTTAAATATCTTGGTAGCCTCTGAAAAGTTATGTGGCTTTGTCATCACAGACTCTGAATGTATTTCAGAAAATGGAAGAAAACCAATATGAAAACAAATGTTCTTCCACTCCCTCTAAGCAGAAATTTAAATAGGTCCCAAATGCTTTATTTGCTGTGAATAAGTTTGAGAGGCAACTTGACTTTGGAATTTTGATCCAGTTACAGCGACTGATGTGATGAGGGTGGTGTTAATACTGCCAAATATCTGGCATATACATGCTTAGCCACATTTTGTCCTAGTATTGTCTTTGTCTTGTTTATTACATGGACATCAGAATGGATAGTAATGAGGGCCAGTAGTCTTTTGAAAGCAGGATATGCAGATGCCTGTGAATTTGTGTGTTTGTGTATATTCACCAAGGGAATGAAATGTATTTCACATTTAGTTGTATAAAAGTCTTAAGTCTAAGATTATTCTGAATTGTCTGTAGTTTCATAGACTGGATCTGATGTCGAGAAAGTTTTCTCTGTAGTGTTCAAAAATTGCCTTGCTAACAGCTGCTAATGTATACCTCATGGCAATATAGTTGTTTTGGTATGGGAGGCAGTGATGTCATATGCATGACAAAAAGTCCATGGATAGTTTTTAGATTGGAGAAGCTGAAAAGAGGCTGTCCTTGAATTTAAGCGTCTGCAATGGTAGTAGCTGCATAGCTGTCAGAAAGTCTCTCATTAGATATTATTTACTTTTAGAAATATGAAGCTGTTTTGTTTTCCTGCACAGTGTTCCATGTCTTAGATAAACCAGAGAGTGTTTTAAGTATTGTGTTCTGGCAACTGGCTGGTCTCTGACTACTCAGCTGAAAGTGGTAACAGTAGTATAATCTGTAGAGTTGGTTGTTTTGCTTTAGAAGATTAAGTGAAGGATTAAATGTCTGAATTATGCTCTAAGTCTAAAAAGGGCCAGTCTGCAGGAAACACGGTGCTTGCTTGGGGAAGGGATCGTGGATGTGGCAAGGCGAGGGAAGAGGTGCCCAGTATTAGAAGTATCTGTTGGTCTGAGAGGGTGGGAGATGGTGGTTTTCCTCCAGGGTTTCCAACAGGGCTGACGAGAGAAGAATGGCTGAACCAGTAAAAGGGACAAGCAGGGAGGTACCACAACTCCTTTGCCATGTGAAGTAGAAAGACACAGGGAAACGCCATGGTGAGGGGTCAGGGGAAAGACAGTGCCCCTTCTTTTCATACCTTCTGGTGTGTATCTCTTCTGCCCTGGCCATAAGTGTTTCTGGTTTTGCTTTTTGTGGTTGGGTTTCTCCTGTTCTTCTGATCGTGGAGAAAAGCAGGTTGGGGAAAACCTTTGTATTTAGCTAGAGAAGGGGTTTTTTTCCTTAGTTGTCAGAAAAACATCCCTACACTTTGCATTGCAGACTGAAATAGAACTTGCTGGCAACTGCTGAGTTTGCTAAAACGTGGCTTTAATCACAAAAATGTCTGTGCATGTTGCCTTTCTTCTGCCTTTTAGAGCTGTGGTGCCCTTTCTCTTGACCAGACCCTCAAGTGGTAAGTTCTGGTCCTTTTACATCTTTTACATCTTTCTCTTGCTACCCTGCCTCTGTCTCTCTCCTTTTATAATTTCTGAGTGCTTTTAGCCTCCTGATTTGCAGAAAGGAATGAAAATGATAAGGAGCAGTGGAAATAGAGTACGGTAGTGAGTGGCTGTGGACGGAAGTGTGTGTAGTGCTGGCAGACAGGAAAAGCTTAGGATGCTTTTTGGAGCAAGTGTATACCCCTTTCCTACAGGCTTATTGGCCTCATTTGGCTTTGGATGGCAGCCCAAATGCTGACGTCCCCTGGCAATCCCTGTTGCATGCGTTTGAGGGCTGTATTGCCCCTCCCTCTGTCATTTGGGCCAAATTTAGCCATAACTTAACAGCAGTGGCTCTCACTATGGTTTTTTGGGCTATTTGTGTTACTAACCAGTGCTAATTTGGGTACAAGCTTTAGGATGATAGATGAGGAGTATAACACATTTAAACAAAACTGTAAACTCAACAGATTTGCAGGTCTTCTTATTTGAAGAAAAAGTATTTTTCACTCCCTAGTCAGTTTAGACCTTAGTATTTATGCTTCCCCTTTTTAAACACAAAAATAGTATATATTTTGGACAGGAAGAAAAATCTGGAAGAACACCGAGAAACATTATTTTTTATTTCTCTGATGTGAGGTTTTTGAAATAGCAGTAGAAAAAACTCCATTTACCACTGCAAAGAAAATGCTTTTCTATAAACATTCCCTAATCATGGATATGTGAACACAGCTGCCAGAAGAAAGATGTGGCATCATTTCAGTAAATCAATCTAAAGTGAATCCAGTAGTATTTTTTCTGTTCTTGCACAAGACTAAGAAGGAATGAGGACATAAGTAGAAGAGTTTAAGTGAGAAAGTCTATTTGTAGCAATGCCTGCCTCTTGAACTAGAATATAGTCAGTCCTAACTTTGTGTAAAGTAGAGACTAAAGTGCTGCTATACTGATACATATTGGCACAAGCTCTGGTTCACTGTGCCAAGCCATAGAGTCATTTTTTCTGGAACCTCTGTCCTTTTTTGGGAGTGGAAGCTGAAACATTTATGTCTAGTCCTAGTGTTATCAGCTCAAGAAAGGGTAGCATAAGTTTCTGGGCTTAAGTCAGGCCCATTGAAGGGGAAGAACTTAAGACGCCATTCTTCATGCGGTTCTCCATAAGTTTAAAAAAACATGCATGTGTATCGTTCTGTAGAACTTTTTCTATTTGCTTTATTGATAACAATACTGTTAGACCACTGACAAATGGCAGGGTGGAAAGGTAAATTAAAAGATAACAATTTCCCCCTGAGATCTGTACTGGTGACAGGTCACTACCATATGTCTTTGATTCCTTCTCTGCTGGATAATCCTGAATGCCAAGGATTCTCAGGAAAAGGAGGCAGGACAGTGTGGCACTTGTTTCCACTGTATTTCCATGTATTTTCTCAATGCAGTATTTATTGAATGAATACAGTACAAGCTTCAGGAATTTTGTGAAAGAAATGGTTTTGCAAGTGATGAGGAAGGATATTTTTTCTTGAAGGCTCATGTGACTTCTGCTGGGATTTTTTGGTTGTTTGTTTATTAACTTTCTTCAAGATTAGTCTGCAACAGTCCACTGAATTTTCCTGCCTCTCCCTGCAGCTAGGTCATGGCTTCCAGCTGGAAGTTTCATTCAACTAATACATTGTGGTAGTAGGGACCTGTGCCCTTGCCTGGTCTTTGCCCTCAGTGGCTCATTGCAGTTGTGATGGTTTACTCTGCTGCTGTGGAGAGCAGGTGGGATGAGTCGAGAGGAAGCATTTTGTGGTCTGTAGTGCTTGGTGTAGGTGGTTTAACTGTTCTGGGCTCCTTTCTGAACTCACTTCTGCCTGGAGTTAGTCACCTGTAATCACTGGGAGCTGTATTTTATAACAATTGAGTCCATGCAGGGATGTGTTGAAGGAGGGTGGCAACTGTTGCTTTTTCTGGGGGCAGTAGATTTGACTGATCTTGTGCATAAATCATGTGAAGTGTATGTGGGTAAAAGTGTCTGACTGCTTAAAGCAGAGCTTCCAGCAGAGAAGTGCCATGTTCTAGCTGTTGGACCTTGGTTAATTCCTTATAAACCTGAAATTGCTCTATGATTAAATATAACTTTAATTTATTAAGTGAACAGAAAAATGTGAGGAATTTTGCAATTCAGCATTGGCATAAAGGAAACATTTTGCCTATGGGTCTTGCCTGAGCACATCAGAAGCCATGCTTAGGCATAGCTGAGCAGAGCTCCAGGGAATTGACTACAGCTTAGTCTCTGAGCACATGGGAAAATCTTGCATGACAGGGAAATTCACTGCAATGCTAAAGAATTTCGGATCTGCCCAGGCTGCTCAGTTCCTAACAAAATAATTACGTAGTGGCATGATTTGGAAGATTACCTCATGCCCCAGAGCCTGTTTTATTATTTCCACTGGCTGGGAATTAGACAGTGCTCAGGGCTTTATCACAGCAGCCAGGAAAGCTGTAGCTCCCTACCGCTGCTTCAGAAAGGTAAATGCTTTCTGAGTTGCATAAAGGAAAAGTAACTGTGATATACATCTCCCTCCTCTCCAACTCTTTCCCCACCTGCATCATTGTCTGGATTTGGCTCAGACCTGATGTTAGGTCTCCCAGCCTGGGAACACCAAAGAAACTATGCCTTCAGATTTCTGTCTTTTGCATTCTAGTTGTTCTCCAAACAGGTGGAGGCAAGCAGACACTGCCCTGATGAGAAAGGCTGTGAAGTACCTGCCCTGTTACTTGCAAGGTTGCTTTGGAAGCTGGTGGATGCTGCACGGGACAATGTGCAGCAGTCCCCTTCTTGCTCTGCTCTTGCAGTGCATGGATACTACTGTGTTTGCATTGGTGTGGGTGAAGATGGAAATAGAAACGCTGTGGTGTGGGCTATGGTATGAATATCAGGTTTGTACTTGCTGTCTCCTGGTGTACTGAAGTTACTGCTGTAGCCATTGCTATAATTAGCCGTGTGGGTTACATTAAAGGTAGTGCAGTAGTACTTAACCATGTGCATGTCCATTCAGACACATGGTAAATGCTTTCTGTTCCTTGTTAATAACCAATTATAAGCAATGACAAAGGTTATTTTTTTTCTTTGGTGACACAGTGTTATTGGTTGTGGTTCTACAAACGCCAGCTTTAGCGCAGCATTATTTCAGACGGCCAGAAACTAGAGAAGGGCTTTTAGTGTACAGCTGAGAGAAATTGCAGGAGGTAACTTTGTACCATCTCTCTTGTTGCTTGTTATCCTTCATCTTCTCCTTTTACACTGAAATATAAACCTCTAAAAAGAATTCTTCTTAGTTAACAGTAACTCCCTCTCTCCTGAGCTAGGAAGACATAACTTTCCTTCAGCTGAGATGATGTCTCTCTTAGTGTGATTGTTTGGGCATGGGGCTGTTTGTGTAGATGTTGGGAATAAATACATCAGTGATTCCAAAGGAGTTTACATTGCCTATGGATCAGATATTCTGTAGGACTTTGTAATTCCTCTCCAGTAGCTGATGGTTGTCCTGTAGCCCTGCGTGCCAAGCAAGCTTGGGTAAGTGTGGGGCTCCCTGCCACTGTGCAATGGGGCAGGGTTCCCTCTCCACTGGCTACTGAGAAAAGTGTGTATTTTGCCAGAGGCTCTGCCTGGAAAACCTCGAAGGCCGGTGAGGTTGCTCAGAGTCAATGATTGCATGGGTTCCTTTGCAAGGGAAGAGGGCAGAGGGAGGTAGGGGAAAAAAAGGTAGCTTTAACAGCAGCATAAACATGTTGTGGAAAGAACTGTGTTCCTTAGGGCCCAGTACTGCCCATCCCTACTGAGCTTTTGAATACCAAAATGAAGTATGGAGTGTGCTACCCACAAACTTTGTTTGTGGGATGTGAGTCACTTGGTTTAACCCAGGTTATAATTTGAGTAGATAGTACATGCTGAATGGCATTTTTCCTTTAGTGCTCTGGAAGCAGCCAGGACAACCTGTGTTCAGTTCATTGTGAATTCCTTCTGTTTATCACTGTCAAAGGAAAGAATTAACTGACTTTTAAAGTTAACATTGTATTGAAGTTCAGAGGTTAAATGATTGCTTCATCTTGGGATGCTTTTTTATGTCCAGGATCAAGAAGGACATAAGTAAATGAGTTAATTTTTTTTTCTTGCTCTGTGAAACAGTTGACCAAAAGACAGGTACAAACCCATTGCTTTTTAGGAGATTTTAAAAAGATCTAGCTGAATGGAATCAGTAGAAGAAAATATGAGTCAATGTGAGTCAGCAGTGTGCCCTGGCAGCCAAAAGAGAAATCCCCAACCTTGAGGGGTGCATCAAGCACAGTATTACCAGAACAGCATTACCAACCAATACAGAGAAGTGACTATCCCACTGCGTTCAGGGTTGATGCCACCTCACCTTGAGTACTGTGTACAGTTATGGGACCCATAGTATAAGAAGAATGTAGAGATCCTTGAATGCCTTCAGAGGAGGGCAGCAAAGCGGGTGACAGGGCTGGAATGCATGTTCTATGAGGAGCAGCTACCGACTTTGGGTTTGTCTAGTTTGACTGAGTGGTAACCTCATGGCTCTCTACAGCTTTCTGAGAAGGGGGAGTGAAAAGGGAGGTGTGATCTCTTCTGCCTGCTGTATAGTGATAGGAGAGGTAACGGTGCTTGAAAGCTGCACCAGGGGAGGTTCAGAGTAGACATTAGGACTTCTGTACTGAGAGGGTGGTCAGACACTGGAAAAAGCTTCCTAGAGTTGTGGTTGATGTCTGAAACCTGACAGTGTTTAAGGCTTTTGGACAATGCCCTTAATAACATGCTTTTAGTGAGCCTGAAGTGATCAGCCAGTTGGACTAAATGATCACTGAAAGTCTCTTCCAACTGAAATGTTCTGTTCTATTCTGTTAATTTCTATTTTAAGATATATAAAAGATGGGACACTAATGGCTTCAAAATGTAATTATATCCAGGAACTTCATAGCACATTTAGTTGGATTCTAAAAATATTTGAGGCCACATTATCTAAAATAGTTAACAAGTAGAATTAACCCAAATATATTGATGTATTGATTTCTTATTCCCATGGTGGTGTAATGCAATGAGCGTAACTGTGGGTGCTCCATTGCTTAAGGATGGTAAATTCTATGGGTTTTGAAAATTTTAGCCATTATTTGGGTTGCAGAATCAATGGTTAATGTAACTCAGGTGGAGCAGAGGATTGAATGGATCATGAAAGTGTTTCAGTGTATGTGAATATAAAGGAAAAGTTCATTTGGAGAACATGAGCATCAGCCCTCCCCCAAAGAGAGAAGGGTAATTTGCTGTAGACTGGAATTCATATTTTTGCAGCCTGGCAAAAGGTATCAAACATCTTCCTTCAGCCACGTAAGGGGAAAAGGAGTGAGATGGATGTATCTGGGGAAGAGGAGGCTGAGCCAGCACCTGTTGAAGAAGCAGCTTTAGGTTGGAATAGAGGTAGCAGCTGAGCACAGACATGCTGCCACGCTGCTGGCTTTGTTTTGTACCAGTGACACCACCAGGTAGGAGGTCACTGCTAGAGGGAATAGCCAGGATTAAGGCCGTTTTTTACCCTTTTGTCTTCTGCAATATTGTGTCATTTAAAGTACTTTCTTTTTTTATTATTCCTTCTAGAAAAGTTGTCAATCTTGATAAAAATGACTACAGAAAGTAGTTACCTACTGAGCTGCAGAGGAAATGAGTAGAAATTATCCTGAGTTTCTCTTACATGTGGTGGAGTTGCAGAAACAACTTCTTTGGAGAACCAGAGGGATGCTTTGGTCTTAGGGCAGCGGTACCTGAGAGGGGAATGGTTCTCAAGGACAAAGTGCCAAACTGTATCCACCTTGTTCAGGTAGCTCCCAGTGGGGTCACTGTTGGTAATGTTATAGGTAATTCGACTGAATTATTGAGTCAAAGTCAATTTGAGTAAGTTTTGAAATTGATTTATTAATAGGCAACTAAGCAAAGGAAACAGCACTGGGCTCAGTCAGGAGAAACTTATCTTTTATCTCCGACTGGCAGAGATTAACAGCTTACAGTCTGAAGTTATAGTCCTTTTACTTCTTTTCAGTGGGGGTCTTTTTCCATAATCAATTTCTTCCACATCTGCCTTGTGACTGGAGTCTTCTTTTCCTCTTCGGAAGATTGTATAGTGGTCTTGTGATGGTTTGAGATACCAAAATGGAATGGAAAGTCTGGCTGCACATGGTTTTAGGACACGCAGGGTCCACCCATCCTCGATAAATGTTGTTTTATATTTAAACCTTAAACTTTTTATGGAAATAACAAGGTACATTACAAAATACATTTGAGGAAGTTCCCAAACAGTCTACAATCTCATAGGATACATGAAGCAAAAATATTTCAATTCTATTTTTGCGATCTAGCCTTAGTTCCTCTAAACCAGCCAAGCGTTATAAATTTTACTTTATTAGGTAGCCACAAAGCCTTTATGCCATAGCAATATTCTTTAAGCTTTATTCTTATTCCTTTTAATTGGTTTCGATGCGCAAATTTATTTCAGGTGTTCAATACAGTACCCTCAGAACATTGTGTAAGCAGAGCACTGAATTTTAGTTTTTCTAGGTTATTCTGGTCTCACTGGTTCTTTTAGCAGATTTGTAATGGTGGCAATTGTTAGGGAGTTGAATCTGATAGTTTGATGGTTGGGGGATAGTGTCTTTGACCAGGTTTTTGGGGTTTCACCCTCCTGGTGTGTGTCTGGGCTTGTGGTGATGGGTGTGTGATGGGCTGAGTGTTCCCTTGGGCTGGGGATGGGTGTTACTCAGGTTCCACATCTGCTTTCCTTCCTTTGTGCTCCTTCATGTGTCTGTGGAGATGAGCTGCTTATCCCATCATCTATAAGGTTGGCCAACAGTGGCCTTAAGAGGACTTGGAAGGAATAACTGTGGAGAATGAGATGTTCAATGAAATATAAGCACAGTATGTCAATATTGACTAATGCAGCAGTTGCTCCAGGCTATCTGTTTTTTAGTTTCATTTCCAGACAGTGTTTGGCAGCAATCAGTGGGCTGATAAACATGTGCAGGTTGGCCAGCCAGTCACAGCCTTTTCATGTATGTTGCCTGGATGGTCCATGTGCCCTGCGTGAGCTCCAGAGCTGCATCAAGGGAATTTGTTTGTCCAGTGGGTATTATGGGCAGTGAAGTGGGGAGGAGCACTGCTCATCTAAGATAATGTTGATGTTTTGGTTAAGTTTATGGTAATTAATCTTACAGATTTCTGACAGTGTGATATTTCTTTTTTTTTTTTTTTTTTAATTCAGATTCCTTTGGGACTCTTGTTCTTCCAGTAGTAAGTATTTCTTTCCCTTCCTTCTTCCTTAGTTACTCTCTGTAACTTAGAATCAGTTGGTGTTGATGAGATATGTTTTGCATGTGATCCCAGCCATTTTCATAGTCTCTCATGAGTGTATTTACTTACCAATAAGCTGAGGAGTATTCAGATCAAATGCTGTGCTGCTTGTTAGAAGTAATTACAGAATTTGGGAACTGATTTCCAGCATCAACACAAACTATCATAAAACTTGAACACAGAACTTTGCTTTGTGGCTTTTTTGACTGGCTAATACCTATGTCTGTATTTTAGATATACCATGAGGGCTAATTGGAGCTGAAAGAATTGTGCAAAGTAGTAACTGAGAACTACTAAAATAAAAATATATTTATATGCAGTTTTTGTAAGGATTTGGAAGTGGCCATTCAGTGGAAGTACATAATCAGCACCAGAAGTGTATCTTGAATTGTCCTCTATGAATCCTGAATTTATAATCCTGGATGTTCATCTTGAAAACGCAATCTAAAGAGCTAGGTATTCAGGAAAAAAGTTTTACCAAAGTCATCCATAAGTCTGAGAATCCCTAAATCCAGTGGGTTTAAATTCTGAACTCAAACTGTGTGTCTGATTAAATGCTCTGGAAGTGTTTTATAGATGGATAATCACAATGAGTAGCTCAACATTATGAACATTGCTGGGTTGAAATACATGTCTCTGAGCTATATATTAGCCATCATAGAAAATTCTGTTCATAGAAAAGAAAAAGGAAAAGGGAAAAAAAAAGATGAAGTTCCTTTAATATAAACTGGCCAGATCTTAAAGTGTTCAAGTACCTTTAACTAGGTGGGGTGAATTCCTCCCTCTCTCATTGCTATCTGAAATAGCAATACTTACTTTTTTCATTCCAAAAAAATGAAGTAGACTTACTTACGTTTTGTCCAAAGTGTGATTTGCTGGTAGCAGAAGGTGGGTAATGAGTTTCTGGATTCAGCCTCATCTTTTCCAGAAAGCACAGTAGCTGCCTTGTCTAAGATGCTCGTGGTGGCGGCTGGTGTAGTCAGAAGTACGTGAGATGGCCTTTTTCTCTCTTGTGTTAGGAGTGCCAAATTGGGGATAGTAATACCATTCATTTGGGGATGTTTTGACTAAGATAAAATATTTTCACAAGAAGTTCCTACTGCTTAGTATTAAAAGCTGCCTTGCTTGTATTTGTGTTGAGAAACAACCCTTTAGAGAAAGAGTTGGTGGGGCTGAGGTAGTTACTGTTGTTGTAGCAATGACCTTCTGGAAGTGCAGTGTTAGTGTAGTTAGCATTGATGTGTGAAACAGGAGGTGGGTTACGTTGCACCTCAGCTGTCCTAATACACTGCCATGGCAACGTAAATTTCATTGTTTCTGACCTTTACATTAAGAAAGGTATAATAGGCAATTTTGTCACTGTATTGCAGGAAGGAAAGATCTTTGGAACTATAAAAAATATAAAAATCTAGGGAGCAACCCATGCTATCAATCATTATTCTTCATAGGAAAGAGGTACAGGAAAATATATCGAGTCTCTAAATGGCATTTACAGACTTTTAAAAAAGAAGTTAAAGACAATACTTGCAAGAAATTCAAAGTAATGCTGTAAGGGCACAGTTTACTCATATAATGAGCCAAAATAAACTGATTTTTCTTTTCCCATTTTGATTTTGAATGGTTAGAATGTGTTCTGGACATCTTGTAGGGAATCCTATCTGCTTTTTAGGGAATATAGCTTCATTACTAAGTAATAATATTCATAAATACATTAATTTTGAGATAATATTTGACAGATGCAGTAGCTAAAGCTGTTCCTCCTATTTAAGGTATTGCAGAATACTTGGCCTGGAACTTGGAGTGTGTGGAAATATGTGAATCATATGTTCTTGGCAATGTGTGTACAAAAACCTGAAGCTGAAGAAAATGCAGGATCTGTTTCAGTGTGGAACTTTGCACCTAAAATTTAGTTATATAAGTCCAGATTTTAAAGGGTGAATATCTTCTTCCTGTGTCATCATGTGCCTGCTCATGGGTAAAAAGACCTGTTTATTTTTCCCCTTCCTGATATTTTTCTAGCTTGTTTTTAAAAGCAGAAAGTCAACAGAGAGGGATGGAATTATAGCTGATTCCTCTTTATAGGTAAACACAAAGAGAGGGAAATGTATTTGGTACAGACGTTTGCATTGACCTCATTTGTCACCCTTGTTTATGAATTCCCGTTACCTCGCTGTGCACTGTTAAAATGAACGTTAACAGCACTACAGCCTTTCTTTATAGGACTTGGTAGGATACTTTTGAAGTGCTGTGCCTGGTGAGTTTACAGCTGTAATTTTCATTACACTGCAGGAGGAGTGCTTCAATTCCATATGTTATGCTGAAAAATGCAAGCCTGTCTGCTTTAGTTGTCTTAACTTCAGAGGTTTTACTCCACATTTACTGTTGTAACTTCAAACAGAAGCATGTGACTCTTAAGCTTTTCAGCAGGGCTGCTTGTTGGAATGAGCTGTGTGCTCAGTTAAAATCCTTTTCCTTTTCCAAAGAGACACTCTGGCGGTACAGAAGCCAGCATCTGGGCTGGGGTGTCCCTGAGGTCATTGGTTGTCTGTGAAGGCTCTGCTAATGTGAAAGTCCCATGTGCGGCAGCATCTCTGCTTCAAACCTTTCAATCCCTGTGACTGGGATTACTCCCAGCTAACTTCAGGAAATGAAGTGCTGTATCTGAATTATGAGCTCTAGAATGCCTCTGTTCACTGGAAAGACAAAGAGAGAGAAACCTGTGCATGATTACTCTGATCTTATGTGGTCTAAATTTATTTGCCAGTGACACCTGTCTGATTTCTGCCAGCACTGAAGGAGCCTTCAATGTCTTTCCCAAATAAGTTAATAATATAAAATGTCTCTTCCTTTATTTCTTAATATTTTGGGAAGAATAATTATTTTATTTTCTAAATGAGTCACAGTATGTGGTATGAATCATTAAACTGCAATGAGACAAAATCAGTGAGGTTTCTTTTGAAAAGCAGTATCTCACCTCGTGAGATATTCTATATTTGATTTTTCTACCCCATAGGACATGAAGCTAAAGATTGTAAAAAAAAAAGAAGTGCAAGATTGTCTTTAGTGTCCTGCTTGTCTTGCTCACACTTACCTTGTTCAGATCTTTTATTTTTGAAAATTTTGTTACCAGAAAGTGATGAAGTAAGAAAAATATCAGCCCCTTATATCAAGTGCACAAAATTTCAATGTGACTGTGAAAAGTGACTGTGTGTGTTTGTGAGTCTGTGAACTGTATATGAATACATATATACTTATATTGTTGAAAACCTGATTACTACTGAACATTAGATGCGAGTATGTTGAAAAGATGCTTCTGATAACACCTTTTCGGGTAATTGTTGAAATAACACTTTAAAGTACTGAAAAAACGCCCTTTCCCTTTTTGAGAATTTACATAAATTGACAAGTTCGGATATTTGCTAGACCATTATGTCAAATGTTTTTAAAATAATAATATCTTCAAGAATATTTTTGATAATTAACTGAGAGTCACTCTTTTCTTTTAAGCTGCCTTTGACCAGTGCTGCTGGGAATTATGAATTGCTGGTGGAAGGCCGTGCTGATGGCCGGCTCATCTTCTCCAATCGTACCAGTTTGATGTATATGGCAAAGAGCATCTCCACTTTCATCCAGACTGATAAATCTATGTACAAACCAGGACAAGATGTGCTGTTTCGGATTGTCACCGTTTATCCTGATCTTAAACCTTACAAAGTGCCTCTGAATATATATATCCGAGTAAGTATCCACAGGAGCATAGTTACATCCTGGAATGTGTTGTATATTCCAAATTTATGTGACAAATAAAGATCACATGCATTGCTACCTCAGTCTTGTGAGCAGGACCACTCACATTTAACATGCAACTTGACTTTTCTTCTAGGACCCTCGGAAGAAGTTGATTCAGCAGTGGTTGATGGAAGAGGGTGATTTGGGTGTAGTTTCCAAAAAATTTCAGTTATCAATGAACCCTCCACTTGGAGACTGGTCCATAGAGGTGGAAGTGAATGTGAGTATTGACACTGCCTAATCACAGAGAGATTTATTTCTTCTGCTGGATGTAAATAAAATTGTGTTTACTTTGCTGAAACTAGTTACTAACATGGACCATGAGATGAGCAAATCCTTCCCTTATGACAAATATTATGCAAGATACTATTCAAAGATATTATGCAAACCTCACAATATTTTCAGTAGTATATGGTTTTGTAAGGAAGGATACAAAACCCTCCAGATGTATTGTATCCTAAAGTCTGTGTTTTAAGTCTAAAAATAAAAATGTTATTAAAAAAGTGAGGAGTTTTTATGTTAATGTGAAGGAAACGAAAGACCTTATGGACAACTGTGTTTGTTTTTTGTTTTTTTAAGTGACATGCCATTACATTTATTTTGCAGGCAAATACACAGAAATTCAGGGGTTTTCCATCAATTCACAATGACTGATGAGTTACTGAGGAAAAAATAACTGTAAAATAGAAAGGATGGCTAGTAATGCACAACTATTGCTTAACAAAACTGGAATGATCTGTGTTGCGTGTTGCTGTTGGTAGTAGTTCTCTCAGTTCAATCCTTTAAGCTGTACACTCCTCATACACCATGGAAAATGTTGCAAAAATAGCTGGAGGTTTAGCAGTCAAAACTGTGTGTCAGGTTTATTCAGCGTACTTTTAAATGCCTGTAGCTTGAGACATTTAACAAATACAAACGGGACTGCTTAATGTTCTGTAATGAGAGAGATGGTGGGGTAGAAAGCAGAAAAACTCATGTGGTCACGTATTACTTGGGAGTAGTGTTTACCAGTAGCAGTGTATGCTTGATAGGTTTCTATAGGCTGAGGTATGTGAGGGTGGTGCTCAAGTGAGTGTCAGGACTGAATTTTTCAAATACGTTCTCATGTGGGTGTGTAGTTGTTACTGTTGTCTGTGATGGGAAAAACATATTCCGTTGTTCCTGCCCTCATCCCTGTACTCTGCCACTCCTTCCCATCCCCAGACTTTTGTTCAGGAGCTTCTCAGTCATGCTGAGACAGCTGTAGTCAGGCCGAGATCTAAAGTGCAACAGGGAAGTGGCCAAACTGAAAAGCATCTGAGCATTTTCCTTTACCTAGACCAGACTGGTTCACTGATCTGGTTGACAGCCGTCTGCACTCACAGCTACATAGGTGCTTTTCAGCCAGTGGGAAAGAGTGGCTCAGACATAGGAGCAAAGGCTAGTGACAACTGTGGGCTCTTTCAGCGGCTCACTTGCCAGGAGAAAAAGTGTTTATGAAATGTTACTTGGGCTTTCTGCAGAGGCTTGAGTAATCCTGAAGTCAGGAGATCATTTATGAGGGAACTGCAGCAGCTGTTTTCAGGATCTGAATGAGTGCCACTCCCTCCTGAAGCAAACCAGAAAGAAAAAAAATGAAGTTGTAAAGTTGAAAGAAAAATGCCTTATAAATTCATCTGGACTAGTGAAACAGCTGTGAGAAAAGACAAGTAATGTGAAATCTTACAAGACTGTAGTTGATGGTAGTATTCTAAATTTTAGGCAGAAGGTTAATGGTCCTGGAAGACGTATGTCAGGGTGGAAACGTCTCTCAAGTCATGAGTAACAAAGGAACATTTTGTTCACTGTCTCTTTCAACACATAGCTAAAGGGCATTAGGTAAAGGAGGTTAAAGAATGATTTCGAAATAACTAAACCAGCATAACTGAACTTCAGAGCACAGCACTGGCAGGTAACGTGAATACGGAAAATTCAGATGGAATCAAAAAAAGTCTGAACAAATTCACAGTACACTCCACTGAGAACTGAAAACTAGAAAGCCCTAAGGTGTCAGGTCAAGACAGAGTGTCACTGCTGGCCACTCTAGCTGATGCAGTTCACTGGGTATTGGACCTTGCTGCCAAAAACTGGACTCTTGCCTTCATGTTAGATCTATTGTGTTACTACCTAAGCTAGGGTGTCTGTACCCTATTTTAATTTCATTTCCCTTACTATTAAATTTTTAAATCTTAGGATTTTAACATAAGAGTGTTTGGGGTTCATAATAGAACTCTATATGCTTCAGCAACATGAAGAATATGATAATGCTCATCACTCTAGGATATCTTTCGCTGTTCACCATTGTTACAAGAGATAATTCAAGGTGCAAAGTACATATATTAAAGTGGTCTTTTGGGAAAAGATAATCTTGGGCAGAACAGAAGCAGAATTCCTTTTTTTTTATTGACAAAGGAAATGGTTAATACTTAAGAAACACTGCATTTAATAAGTGGGGGAAAAATAGGAACTAGCAGATAGCTAGCAATATAAATGAAACTCTCAACTCTTGCATATGTTTAGAAAATTTAAAGATCCTAAGGAAAATCTGATAGTTAAAAAAAATATGAAAGAGTTTTTAAAGCTTCCTAGAAACAAAAGAAATGCCAGCAGTGGCAGAGCCCAGAAACTTGAGGAAACAGTAATTGTGTGGCAGAGAGGAAAACTTGTAATAAACATGATAGTTCTGAGTAGTTAAGCGAGTCTCAGTATGGGGTGTTTTGGAAAGACCATCAGAGGATGAATGCTCTTAACAACAAAGAGTAAGTGAGGTAATGTGGGAATATTGACTTATCTGGTATGAGAAAAACAATGACAAAGGTGATTTGGGATTCCACTGATAAAAAATTGCATTCTTTAAGGCTAGTACAGAATTGGTTTAAAAAGGTAGATGGACTGATGTAACAGAATTTTGAAGAGCCTTTTCACTGTACAAAATCTTAATGAAAAATGATGGTTTATGTACAGTTTGTCAAAGAAGGATGGGTTGAGTTTTGTGCAATTGACACTCACCCAAGGTGTTTCTAATATAAACTGATGACAGAGTTTGCATATGGAGCCAGGGAGGAAAGCTCCATCGTAGAAGACTGCAAAATTCCCCTCTGTTGACTGTATATCACAGTATCAAATGAATCAACAGATTTGCTGATAGCAGTCTGAGAGTGCTGTTACAGGTTTTAAGAGGCTTTTTAATCTGGTGGAGAAAGACATAATATGAACCAACTAATAGAAATTGAAGCCAGACAAATTCTGTTTGGCATATATATGTCTTTCATTGATGAGACTTTTAGTCGTTGTAACAAATGAAAAAGTGGGAGTGACAGTTTCTCACTTGATGGTTGGCTTTTTGGAATATGCATTCCAAATGCAGTTCACTGGAGTAGCTGAATACAAAGGAACAAAACCTGGGATAAAAGGAGGTCAGGCTAAGTGGTTTCTTTTGACACTAAATTCTTAAAATTGAAAATTAAAGGAAAAAGCAACAGTATATTATAGTAAAAAAGAAAAAAAAGTTTTAGGCTTTGAGGTCCAGAAAAACNTTATAGTGCTTATCCTTTGGGAATAAAACAGCAACCCCAAGCCCCACACATAGTCATATTTACTCTCAGGCCCTTTTTTGTTCCCCCCTGCTCCACTTTAATTTTCAGGTTCAGTATTGAATATAATGACAAAGCAATATGCAGTATTTCTGTAGCATGTGCCTGCACAGCTTCTTACAGTGGATAAGGCTGTTGTATGCAAAATGTATGAAGTGACTATTGCAATATTCACACTATAACATTAGGTCTGCCTGGTGTACTGTCTCACAGACTTATTTTTTCTGATAGCACATCAATCATTGGATTAATGAAACCTGCAAGAAACCTTGCAGAATAAAGGAAAAGGACTTTTCTAATGGGAAAGTATACTTGATTCTCTTGGTTACAAGTGAGCTTTTGCCCTGAAATACAAGGTCATATGGGATGGGATTCAGTCTGAGATTTAAGATGTGCTGATGTCTCTATGTTGGTGATGTGGTGGAGACTTAACTGGCATTCGGTAAAAGCTTAGTGAGTGACTGGATCACTCCTCGTGGGTATTCCTTACTATTGTCTATATATTCCTCGCTGTTCTCCAGCAGTTCTGCTGTCAAAGGAAAGTACAGGTTTTTATTGTGTCATATGTAATGTTGCATAGATTCACCACTCACTTCCTGATAACAGGTCAGTGAGAACTGAGATTTACTGCTGACGAGTACTTAGAATATGTCTGGCATTTTTAATAGGTTGTTTATTCTGAATTGGTAATGCTAGCTCTGGGTCTGCATGGCACTCAGTGCAGCTGATAGATCTATGCAGGGCTTTAGCAACATCTTCAGGTGACAAACTCAGACTGATTACTTGCATGTTTTATTATACTAATGCCATGACCTGAACTTCTAGTTAAATGCCAGCTGTCCAGCCTTTCTTTCTCAGGTTTCTCTCTTGTCTTTGAAGTGTGTGGTTAAGTGAGTAAGTAACATTTCCCTTCTAGTGGTTACAGATCAGTTTTCAAGTGTACCAAGTTTTGATTCTTGGAAGTGTAGTCTCTGAATCCTGTTTTAAATCAGGTTTTGGCTGCTTGCTGCTGTTAAACATCCTGTAGTACTTTTCAGTAAGAGTTCAGGTGTTAGTACAGCTGTTCCAGGAAAACTCAAGATGAGTAATTACAGTCTGGTTCCCAAGTCTCCACCTTGTATTTTAGTTGGATATCTTATATTTCCTGTTGTGGAGCCTTTTCCTGAAAGGCTTTAAGTTGCTCTGTTTTGGTGGCACGCATTTCTGACCAGAGGTTGTTTCTAGTTATGTGACATTCTGTAATCTAATCTATGGAAGTTGTTATTTGTAAATTTATGATCAACTATTGAAAAGTGGTAATGTTCAGGTGCAATGAGGGCTTTCTAAAATATTTTTAAGAGTGTTAGTTTTTTTAAAGTATTCAGGTATAAAGCAACTTTCAAAATCAAATGTGAATGAATATATACTTTACACTTTGAATTTTTTTAACTTTTGGGGGTTTATATCTGTTACAGTGTATCCACTGTGAGTTCTGTCATGTTTTGTTGCTAGGTCAGTAACAGATTTCACATTTGATCCATTAAGTTTGATGTTGTATATAGAATGGTTTAAAAAAGGCGTTGCTTTCTTTGGCATTGGCTGTGTATACAATAGTTTGCAAATGCTCCATCAGGATTCAGTCAGGATCTCAGTGTGAATAGTGATTGATGTGACTGATTAGTTTCTGGAGACTGTGCTTTGGATTTGAACAAAACTTTAGATGCCTTTTAAGTAAATGTAGAACTACAAGATTATACATGATTTTGACATGGTTTTGTCTACTAGATACAGACTGTAGGAACTTCTCGTTTGTACAAGTTAATTTTAAATGAGCTCGTAAAGATACTGCTGGTAGGTCAATCATGGTGTATCGTGATGACTGTGACTACTTAATTCTAGATAGTTTTATGCTAGTTGGTTGAGTATTCTGGTTGTTTTATACAGGAATCTACAGTATGTAGATGCCTGTAGATTGGAAGCTCTGCAAGCTTTTCATTGTATATACTTACATTCTGCTGTATGTGAACTGTGTTCTTTTGTTGTGCAAATACATACTGCTGGGTCCTATGGGAGGTGATAGTGGTTAAGCCATGATTTAAAATCACACCATGTCAGAAATTGTAATTTAATTGAATATGGGTGAGATTTGGCTAAGAAGGTATGTTAAACATACTAATCTAACCACAATTGTATGTATTTTCTTATATGAATTTTTTCACTAGGGTCAAGTTCATTATCAAAGATTTAAAGTGATGGAATATGGTAAGTATTATTTAAGGGCATTTAGTAGTGACCAAAATTGGTAGTGATTGTCTGTTAATTTATACTAGTTTCCCTTGGCTAGCATGAACTCTTTAAATACTCACAGAAAGTTTAATTTCCAAATCTCTTGCTTCTCCAAGACTGACGAATAAATCCCGTCTTATCAGCTGCCTGCTTTAAAATTTGTGGTTTTAATGACCTTCTACTGAAGCGTCTGAATGTAGTTCAATCTTTAAAATGCTTTTCTTAAGCCTGTGAGATGCAGTTATTGTCCATATTTTACCAGGATCATGGGGGCAGTGTGTTCATCCCAAAATATCTGCACAATATTTGATCGTGAAGCTTGCTGATGATTCTGTAAAGGCTGAATAAGCTAAACAATTTGTATTTCAGTCTTACGAATTTATGTGCAGGCTGCTTTTATGATGCTTCTTCTCTTTTCAACAAAAAGTCTTAGTCTGGGGCATGCACAGGGTTGGGTTAAAAATATATCTTACCTTATATTCTATAGTAAACTATAGTAGTAGTCATCTGTATCAAATCACATGTTCTACCCTTATTACTTAAAAAAAAAATCCTTCTGTGAATTTAATGCTTTTTGGAATTTTTTTTTAGTTTTACCAAAATTTGATGTCATGATAGCAACACCGTTATACTACTCTCTGAGAGATGAAGATGTAACTGGTGTTGTCACTGCCAAGTAAGTAAATCATTGATAGTTTTGTCACCCTCGCTCTTAAGAAAATTACTGTGGGTCTCTAAGAGTCAAAGTAAAAATGTATATTTAGAATGGTAAGAAAGCCCCATCTACGCAAAATTAGTTGGCTAACATCCATTTCTAGTTACTGGATTTTGTTGTAACAAGATTCGATAGATCTCCAGATTTCCAGTAAGTTCTTTTGAACTGGTAAACGTACTTCTATATAGCCTGCACATTTTCAGCTACCTTATTTGAATTTTAAGTTTCTTGCTTATTATGTGTGTTTTAAGGCATTCTTTTGTTCTTATGGTTATTTTATGGTGCTCTCCAACTTACCATGTCAAAGTCTGTAGGTAGAGTGACTAGATTTTCTTATACTACTTGGAAAATTAGTCTAACTTCTATGAATATCCTTCTTGATCCAATATATCAACATTGTGGATTTCAAGTATGGGTTTCTCCTACCTATACCTATACCTGTACCTGTAAATGGGTGAAGAATCAGTGTAGACTCTTGTGTAAATAATATTTTATTTTTCTGCTGAGCAAATACCTAGACAAAAATTTAGTATGCAATAATCTCCGATAGAAATTAATTTTATTTTTGGAGGCTGAGAGCCACATGGAGCTACCTGATAGATACATCCAACAAGACTGGAAATAAAAGGTCTTTCATGGGTTATTTGATGCTAACAAGCACTCCATTTATAAGTGAAATGCAGAAATGATTGTATAACAAGCTATTTAAATTAATTGCTTAGACTTGAGAAAAAACTTCTTTCCTAGAGCCAGTGCAGCCTGATATTATAAACCATTTGATAACACAAACTATCAAGGCCAGATTGGATGGGACCCTGAGCAACGTGATCTAGTGGGTGTCATCCCTGCCTATGGCATGGAAGGTTGGAACTATATGACTTTTAAGGTCCCTTCCATCCCAAAGCATTCTATGGTTCTATGAATCTAATAAGGGGCAATTTTTTAAAAAAATTTTTTCTTCATTTTTTCTGCTTTGCTTTTGCAATCCATTATATGCCGTGTGTATTTGGTTTCCTAAGCTGTTTTGGTCTTTCACAGGGTACATTGCTCCTTCATTTAGTATACTCATAAGGTATTTGAAACAGTACCTGTCTACTGCAATAAATTAGTACTTAGACACCAGTGAATCGTGTGAGATTGAATCCCAGCAGTGACAAAGTTTTACTGATACATCATAATTATTTATAGAGAATGACTGAATTCCAAGTGACTGTTTTTATAGGCATAATGCCTCTTTATGCAAGGAGTTTATATGCCACTCACACTTGTAGATGTCATAAACCCCGTTTTTCATCTCTGGAGTGTTACTAGGTTAAATACAGGGATGCTACCCAGTGGCAGTATCATTAAAGATTAATGGTAGCTTGTTACTGTAATTAGGTCTGAATGGAAAGACTGAGTTCAGATACAGGACAATATTGTCAAGAGTATTCTTGTAACTACGCTGTTTGATTTTGCTTTTCCTCTGCTTTCCAGCTTTGATATGACTGAAGTGGTGCTTAATGATTTAAAGTACTTCAAAGTTAACCACATCTGAATGTATTACTGCTGAGGAGTAGAGTGATTTTTTGTCCCATCTGTCCCCATGTTGTCCTTCCCCATCCCCTGTCCTGCTTCTCTGTCTCAATCTGATAATGTCATGGTTTGTCTTACATACAACTTGGAAACATTTATACAATATTTTTATTTTATTGCTGCTTAGTGAGTGCAGGTTGCTAATGTCATCCTATAAAGTCAGTATGTTAGAGTTTTCACATTTACCACAGCTGAAAATGACGTTTCTTATGTAATAATGTAATGATTTCTTGGCACTGTGATTGCTAAATAATTTGAGCACAAATATCTTGAGATACCTGATTTTGTGTTAGCAGCTTTTGGTAAGCAAAACACTTGCTCTTTCCACATCCCATTTTAACTCTACTGCCTATTAATTATGATACATCGGTGTTCTATTCAATAGCTTGCTTCCAGCTTTTATCTTAATATAGTTCATTTTTCTACATTGTACAGCCCATAGTAATTGTAATAAGTTTATGGAGCTCATGTGCAAGAAAGAGCAGCACTGTGTATCATCTCCGGGTTTTGGGCTTCCAGCTTTAGTGTTGATAAACTGATCTCAGTATTGCAAACTCCATGTTTCAAAGTAGAAATGTATTCCAGCCATGTCTGAGGCCATGGAAAAATATTTTGGTAGAATCTTTAGCCTTGAGAGCTCTTCAGGAGACCAAGCTCTGGAGAGGCAGTGGGTTGTTTCACTTTGACTGATGTGTTTCAGGTACACATATGGAAAGCCCGTGAAGGGAACTGTAACAATCACTTGCCTTTCTGTCTCTTACTGGACAAACAAGAGAAATATAACAACAACAATGGAGGTGAGTTGCCTCTTAGGGATTGGTTTGAGCTTGTGCCCTTTTGTGGGTTAAATAATGCCTGGAACTATTTTTGAATGTTGAGTTCAGCTGGCATGGTCTATGGAGTGACTTGTGTAGAGAGTGTTAAACTCTCTTTAATTTCCAGCCTAAAGTGTCAATGTCAGTTCAGACTGCTTTTGGGGAATTATACTTGGCACTTGTGGTCCCTTGACCTGTGTCTGGAAGTTATTTTGGAGAGTGCTAGTTGGCCCAGGTAGTAAAATTTTCCAGGAGCCACTGTAGCAGGAATGCTCCCTGGCCCTGTGTCTGCCCCTGCATGCTCAGGCCTGTGTTACAAGGCCAGTTGTCTAGATGTAGGTCTACCATGGTAGAAAACAAAGCATTTTGCCTAGTAAATGCCTAGTAATTACATTTGAGCTACTGCATTAATTAAAAAAATTTAAAAAGACATACAGTTTTATCTGAAGACCTAAAAGAGATGGTAGATTCATTGCATTCTTTTTGCCAAATCATTTTTACTGTGGACTGTGTTTAAAAAAAGTTCAATTTCTGCTACATGGTGTGCTGGTCTTTTTCTGTTTGCTGACTTCAGTGTCTTCTGCAGCACTTAGTCTACAGAAACTCTGTGCCCAGAGATGCTGAATAGGGTATACCCCCTAGTCAAGCAGGGACCTGCTCCTTGTATTGTTTTGTAAAGCATAGGTGCCACTGCTCTAGTCAAGTAGAAGCGGGTAATTCTAGACGTTGTGGGGGGCGAACCCCTTTCCCCATAAAGCATTGTTGCCTCTAAAACAGTAGTGAACTTTACTGGATTTAGTAAAAATGGTTGCTGAAAGCAAAAAATAAAGTCAGCATTCATAATTTTCTTGTGTTGACACTCTGAAACTTCTTTGTGAGCAGAGCTACAGGACATAACCAGAGACAAGCTGTTGTAGACAGAAAGATGTCCGTGGCTTTTCTGGCTCAAGAGCTGTTTTTTTTTCTACATTGCAGATAAACGGATCTGTGAATGTGACCTGTAACAAACTTATGTTGCAAAACTTGAACCCTGAGCAGTCGTGGCATCAAGGTGATAGTGATTACACAGAGCCAATAGAAATGATTGCAGTGGTCACTGAGTCACTCACAGGTATGTGGCTGCGTGATGTCTTCTGAGAGAAGTCGAGGGTAGGTGGTGCTGGAAGAGCTTACTGCCACGTGGAACAGCTTGGTGCGCTAGGAAAGCATCATGTGCTGATGTTAGTGCAAACCATCCACATGCGAATATATTATCTGAACTGTAGCTTGCCTAGATATGAAATAGTTTCACCAGCTGTTAACTTGGTTGAATAGAGTTCTATGCCAAATGATTTATTAAATAACCAAGAAATATGTTCAAGTGGGAGTTTTAAGTCAGTGACTGATCACTTTTGATGAGAAGAACAGGCATAAGGAATTGCTAGCATTAGCCTGAATCTTATGAATTTAAGCTTAATCATAAGCTTACCTTACTCATATGTTTGTAAACTACAGTAGTGGAAAGGATTGTCTGGCCCCTTGTTGTCACCTATAGACCAACTGATTTGCAAACTGAAGGCTTTTTTGAGTTTGTGTTCCACTGCACCTTGCATATTAGAAAAATACCATTTGTACAAAATTCCTGCCTGTCCCAGAAACTAGGTTGTATTACAGATTTTCTGTAGTCACCCTGTCAGGGTGATTGATTTAGTCGATTTGGTATTAATAAATTCCTTCCTTATGTCATTCTGACATCTGCGTAGAGTGGAGCCCTACACATTACATCTTATTTAGCATTGTGAGAGGTAGTACCAGTGCCTATACCACCTTTGTACTGATGCATAGCTGAAATGATGGAGAGTGATAGAAGTGGAAGTGATGAAAAATATGCTGGAATTATGTATAAATCATGGACAGTAAATTGGATTGCTGCTAAAGTGATACATATGTTAAATGCATATTGTCTAAACACATACAATTATTCAACAGGAATCTCCCAAAATTCAAGTACCATCATATTTCCAAAGCAAAGCGATTATTTTATTGAATTTCTGGACTACTCTAGAGTTATAAAACCTTCTCTGAACTTCATAGCTACTGTAAGTTCTTTTCTTTGATTATGATCTGTGCATAAACAAATGTGACGTCTCCGGTATTTTTTGCTTAGATGCCAAAGTTTGTCTTGGATTTTTAAGTGTAATTTTACAGATTTGTTTTCAAATGACCTCTTTTTAAGGACACATATCAGCAAATACTAAGCAAATACTAGAAAAGTATGAAGTGGCAGGAAATGCTGTAGTATTGGTGGATATATTTGAGTGTAGTGTGTTGGCTTTCTTACAGAATAGAAATCTTTTCAGTTTCTAGCTGATTCTTTTCTGTTAGGTGACTATGCTTTAAAACCACAGAGTAGTTACTGAATTCCAACCCTCCTAATAATATTTGTATATCTAAGTATATATGTATATAGGTATACACACACAAATATATACTTTACATAATGCATATATTTATGCAGGCTGCTGTTAAAAAATACCGTAAAACTCATCAAACTACATTGATCTCAAATCAAAGTGTCATTTCTGCCTTATGTACTATCTTTCTCATACCAGTTGCATTCCACTCAAAGATGTATTTCATGTTCTTCCTGCTGTCCATAATCTGCATTCAGTACCTCTGTGTTTTGCAGAGGTCACGTATTGTACCACTGCATTTTGCTTCAAAAGAGTAATCAACTTTACAATTCTTGAGTCTTTACTGTGTAGACATCAGACTTAAATACCAATAAAATGTGCTGAATATACACTTTCAGAGTAAATTGGCTCAAGCTGTAGCTTCGTGCTAGCCTGATCATTTGGGCTTTTATTTTTTGTCCATTTCATCTTCCTTGCCAGCTTTTCATTTTGACTCCAGCTCTGACCTATTTTTCCTCCTTTCGTAAAGATGAGCTGAGTGAGAGGTGGCTGAGGCATTTAGCAGTGCTTGCAGCTGGCAGAGAGGAAGGTACCAGTTATGCTTCCAGGGGAATGTGAAGGAACAACTGGTGCTATTACTAAGAAGTAGAGATCTGCATATGCTATACAGTGAGAAGATAAGAAAATAATGGCAAGGAGGGATAGGTAATACAGTAACAAATCTGTGGATTGAAAAAGAAAAGGAAAGCATTAGTTTAGTGCTTTTAAATACCAAAGTTGATTTTTTGGAGTCTGTGACGCAGAATGAGGATGTTTTTACAGTGCATGAGAATCTGCTTGAGTGTGGGGACAAAAGCTGATGTAAATTGTAAGAAGTTGCAGACTGTCAATTTTGGGCCTGGTTTCAGTCTTTTCTTAACTCATTTGATGAATCCATAAACACATCTGACTCAACACCATGTCTGCTCATCTGACTCATTTTCCTACATGTCATATAAGGCTGTCTTTTCTTGTGGTGGTGAAATACAAGTGATAAAATTAAATATTCAGATTGTAGGTAGGATATTTGTAATTTACTCAAGACACAATCATTTTCAACAAGAAGAGTATTTGGCAGAGCTGAAAGGCAGGTCACCTTTCAGTTCTGTTGGCTTTGTTTTTTCCTTTTCTTAACTCCCTGGAGTTGTGACTTTTGTTCTTGACTGACTTGCTACCTGCAGTGTTTACAAAGGATCAAAAATAAAGTTACTTATGTGCAGTTTTGATCACACAATATAAGAAAGATACTGTGCTATTAGAGAGCATCCAAAGGAGGGCAGTGAAGATGGTGAAGGGCCTTGAGGGGAAACCAAATGAGGAGCAGCTGAGGTCACTTGGTCTGTTCAGCCTGGAGAAGAGGAGACTGAGGAGAGACCTCTTTGCAGTTACAACTTCCTTGTGAGGGGAAGAGGAGGGGCAGGCACAGATCTCTTCTCTGTGGTCACCAGTGACAGGACCTGAGGTAATGGCCTGAAGTTGTGTTGGGAAGGTTTAGGTTGGATATTAGAAAAAGATTCTTTACCCAGAGGATGGTTGGGCACTGGAACAGACTCCCTAGGGAAGTGGTCACAGCACCAGGCCTGACAGGGTTGGCTGATACTCTCAGGGACATGGTGTGACTCTTGAGGATGGTCCTATGCAGGGCCAGCAGTTGGACTCAATGATCCTTATGTATCCCTTCCAACACAGCATATTCTTTGAGAGAGATCTGAGGTTGCCTTTGTTTTCTTGATTTGAGCGCAAATATGTTGTTACATGTTGTGTTGTGCATTGTAGCTTGACCCTGTTCAATGAGTGTTTTCTTTTTGTTTTTAGCTAAAGGTGTCACGTTCTGATAGCAACCAGCTGACAGCTGAAGAGAGACAGAATCTTGTAACAGTCACTGCACAACAATCAGACCTGCTTTTTTACCACTCTTCACTTTCTCATCTTGAAAATGAGGCAACAGAGGAGAGAAATCTGACAGTCCATGTCCTGAATTTCACAGTCCCAGAAAATGGAATAATTGATATTGAGTTTCCAATCCTGTCTGATACAAAAACTCTGAGAGTTCAGGTATTGCTTTGTAATATGTGGCTTTGGAGCAGCAAAACATCAAATTAAGTGGGCCTTGATCTATGATACACTGTTCCTACCACCTACAACAGCTGATATATCACCTGGTATTATTTTTGTTACCTCATATTCATGTTACAGCTGGAAAGAAAGTGACAGATCCTGTCAAATGGGATCTAATAATTGCACCAAGATATCAAGGGGAAAAAACTAAACAGATATCTAAAGCAAGCAGTGAAGTGGTCCTGTACCACCTGTAGGACTACCATGCTCTTGTAAAGAGTACCATATGTGAACATCGCACAGATTTTGCTGTTTACTGTTAAGAGCTATTTTTGCACTGTCTTGCAGGCAGAGTTCCTCAGCAGTAGGACTGACATAGGTGTTTATGATGTATTCAGCTCCCCCAGCCAGACTTACCTCCAGGTCAAAACAAAGAGCCAGGATATAAAGGTACAGTCTGAGACAAAACTTGCCAAGATAAGAACTGTTCAAATTACTCATCATGTTTCCATACTCATACATATGAATTGTATGCTTTTCCTAGGCTGGGAAGCCTTTTGAGCTGAGCATTGCCAGCAACAAGCCAGTGAGAGAGTTCCACTATCTGGTAAGTTGCTGGTTTTATATACGGGCACAGTCCAAGATGACTTCTACCATCTCGAGAAATACTTCAGTGAGGAGAGTGTGATTAAACATTAGAGTTACTCAGCACTTTTTATTGTGCTTTGTGAAAGTGGTGGCCCAAAAACTTCTATTCCACTAGGATGGTGCTTTTTGAGAGAGAGCTCCATGTTGCTCCCTAGGAGTAATGGCCATGGCATTGTAAGGAGGTGCTCTCTGGGAAAAGCACATCTCTGATTTGAGTGTTGGGTTATCTCTGCTTGCAGATGTGAGACAAGGCACAACTGTGAGAGCAATACTATCTCTGACTGTGCAAAGCATCTGCAATGGGAGGAGGGACAGGGATGTCCCAGGAGCAGCCCAAGCTGAGGTTTTGTCAGCAGGTCTTGCGGGTGCAGGTGCCTGGTGAAGCCTGTATGCTCATTCAGGACTGTTAGGGCTGAACCTGTGGGTACAGGGTGAGGAGAAGACCTGCCTGCTGAGGAAGCAGATGGTCCATTGGGCAGGGTGTTATTGTTAACAAGGGAATTTTGTAGAAGCATTGTAAAATAAATGTCTTGGGTAATGGCTTGTTTAATTGCTGAGCTTCTCTACTGTATCTAGCAGCATCTGAATTGAAAGATTTATTAAATATATCATCAGTCTCCAATCCTCTTTAATATGTGCCTGTCTACTTCCCAGTCTGCACCACAGTGATCATGATAGCTACAATTCTTTTTATTTCAGAAACTTTAACACTAAACTGAATAAAGAAACCATATAAAATTTGGCCATTCATATGTTTTTTCTAAAATAGAAACACTCTAGAAGATTTAAAATAAATTGGGTCCATGAATCAAAGGCAAGGAACTGCCCCTCATGGCTCTGTCTTCATTAGTAAGAGCTATAATCCAGTAGAACAGATTTAGAGTGAAAAAAATGATGATGTGGACCTGAACTCCAGGTATTTTGAGGTATCTTCAGACAAGCTCTAATCTGATCTGGTAAAATGAATGCTTCCTTTTAACTGGAGCACATTACTGGGCACCAGTTTACACTCTCCATGGTGCAAACCAAAGTGTTCTAAGTAGGGGTGTTTTGGAAGTTGGCTTTTAGGACTATATACCTGATCCAAACTCAAATGCTTTTATAGATGACCCATATGAACCAACCCTATTGCTGTTGTATTTTTATGTTCTTGTAGCATATGTGTGCAGTCATTGTAGTTCTTTACTTATCCATAGTGATACAGGAACTAAAACACAGAAAAAATCTATTACTGGTATTTGAATATTATTTTACCTACCTGTTCCATGCGCATTTTCACAGAACTGGTCAACCACTTAGTAAAAATAATAAACCACAGCTATATGTCTTTTCTTTTAACAGCTACTTGTAGAAGGAATTGCTGAGATGCCAACAGACTGAGGGATTTTTTTTTCCATTTCAGGTGTTATCTAAGGAACAAATTATGGACTTTGGCACAAAGTCTGCAAAAACCTTCACTTTGACAGCAGAAAATTCCTGGGCTCCTTTGGCGTCTATACTTGTATTCTATGTTGATGAGCTTGGAGTAGTTGTAAATGATGTTCTCACTGTCCCCATCCATCCTGTTTTGGATGACAAGGTAACTATATTGACCTTGAGTCTGAGACTGTTTTTATCTGGTTGTCACGTGGCAGCGTTTTAGATTGTAGGATTGTAAATGGAAAAACGTTATTATTGTGGATCTAATCTGAGGCTCGTGCAAGTCCTTGGAAAGACTTTTGGTAATATCAGTGCAGTTAGATTCCAGCTATTGCCTATTTGAAAGAAATTTCTACTAGAACTATGTTTTCCACATAAACAGATGCACAGCATCTCCATGTGTTTTGAGTAGTTTGGTCAATTACTGAGCTAAAGATTACTCTGGCAAAGGTACTCCTAAGTGCTCTAAGTGTGGAATTGTAAACGTTTATAAAGACCTTGTTCTAACCAGGCAGTGGTCACATTGTACATAGCGTGAGCATTTGCTTCATGTGACTGTGCACACTTGAACTCAAAAAAGTTAAGAGGAGTGGGAAAATTCCTGTTGCATCTATGAATTGATTTTTTCCAGTTTACCAGGATGAGAGTTGGCCCATTGTGCAAATAAAAGCCTTACTATAACTTTTTACAGGTGAGACCATCCAAAGGATATTGATGTGTTCCAATTCTTTCTGTCCTATGGAAACTTTAACAGTTATAACCAGAGACATCCATAGGGAAACTGTCCTGCTGTATGAAAAATGCCTCCATTCACTTAACGATTTATCAGAACTTGAAGAAGTCCTGGGAAAAGGACTCTCAAAGGTTCACAGGTCCTAAGAAAGCAAATCCAGAGTCTTAATCTCAAAAAATATTTCCTTGGAGTTGTTAATGACTGTAAATATCACTGTATAATTTAAATCAGTGCTGTTTTTTACTTTTTTATAGATTAAAATCTCTTGGAGCAAAAATAAAGTCAAGCCATCTGAGAAAGTCTCTCTTAAAATCAGTACAGCAGAACCAGGATCAGTAATTGGACTTGCAGTTGTTGATAAAAGTACAAAGCTTCTAGGAGAAAGTAGTGACATAACAGAAGATTCTGTAAGTAAATAGAGAATTAAAAGTTTCCATTATTGTGTGCATGAAAGATGTATGTTTATAGAAATGTTACAGATTATATGCTGAACAAGTAATGTTCTTTGGGCAGGATTTTTAGTATGTAATGATGCAAATTTTTTTTTACTTCTGCAAGTAACATGAACACAAAAGACTGTAAGGCTTACAAGGTAATAGGCACAGCATTTCTAACTCAAATTAATACTTTATTGTTCTTCCATTTGATAATCTGCTCAGTTAAGACTTGGCAGTTTCTTCTTTCAGGAAAGATGAAGTCAGAAAAAAACCCTAATGATTCGT